>WTSP01019532.1:0-34879 GCA_025331215.1 Actenoides lindsayi | reverse complement strand
AGAAGGAGGCTGAGGGGAGACCTTCTGGCTCTGACAGCTCCTGACAGGAGGGGGGAGCCAGGGGGGGTCGGGCTCTGGTCCCAAGGAACAAGGGACAGGACAAGAGGAACCGGCCTCAAGTTGCACCAAGGGAGGTTTAGGTTGGATATTAGGACCAATTTCTTCCCCACAAGGGTTGTCCAGGCCTGGCCCAGGCTGCCCAGGGCAGGGGTGGAGTCCCCATGCAAAATCTAGGAATGTCATACCCCTGATAAGAGGAACATGGTTTCCTCATAGCAAATGGGGAAGTTTCAGATTGAAACTTCCACCGAAAGTTTTGGGAAAGATTTATCCTATCTTTAGAGCATACCTTGATACCCACTCTTCAGATATTGGTAAACATCCATAAGAACCCCTCTCAGTCTTCTCTTCTCCAGGCTGAACGGCCCCAGGGCTCTCAGCCTTTCCTCACAAGAAAGATGTTCCAGTTCATCATCTCTGTAGCCTCCATTGGACTCTCTTTAGTATTTCACTGTCCCTCTTGAACTGGGGAGACAACTGAGCTCAGCTTCAGTTGCAGGAGGAGGTCTACATGCTCTTCTCTACCCAAGCAGAAACAGAGCTCAGCCTTCAGTAAACTTTACAACTTCATTCTAAACTCCGGCTGCCAGTTCACAGCTTTTCAGAATGACAGTTTAAATCAAGAAGATGTCACACGTGTATTGTAACAGGCCTAATCTTGTCTGGAAATTGCTGCCTGTGGTTTTGAGAAGCACAGTAAATTGCCGGTGATTTACAGTCTCACTGTGAGGATAACTTGACTTTTGCACATTTACCAAAACAGCCTTAAACTATTCACGCGTATCATTCACTGTTTGGGCAATTTTGAGAGTCGTTGCTTTCAGGAACCTCTAGTCTGCCTTTTAGTAGATAAATATCAATCTTATACTTGACTTTTACTTCTCAAATGTGAGACTGAAAGTCTATCCTGGTACCAAAGATCTATAACGTATTTTAGGGATTGCTCACCAAGTGCATAAGTGGCCAACTGTCCTCGAAGCCCAGGTACAAACCATGTACTGAGACTGCCTTCCTATGGTACGTCAGGTACCTCTACAACAGAGCAGATCTCATTGGGGTGGTCCAGAACGCTACAGCACCCTTGTGCCTTTTAAAAACCACAATGAAGCCAAGTTTGTCTGCCATGGATCAAGTATCTAAGCAATGGCTGAAAGCAAGGCATAAAAAGTTTATACCACCTCAGCAGAAAGCCAAGAACTTTGAGATCTAACATTTCACAACATGAAATCCTACTTTTTTTCTTTTTTCCCCTCCAAAAAATTACAATATAAAATTACAGTATAAAATATAAATTACCAGTAGTCTAGATGTGAGCAGAAAAATCTGTAGGTATTGAAATATTATATTTTAGTTACAGTTCAAAGTAAAGTTATGATGAAATATCTTCTGCTTATCTTGGTGTAACTCATAAGCTCCTTTGTTTTTTTTTATCTACCAAATTGAACAGCTACTCAATGGACTGACAAAATAATCTATTAAGGCAAATGGAATTACAAGTAAAAGGGAGTGATAATTCTGTCAGAAAGGCAGCACACAACCCCATGGACTATTAAATCACTTATTTGACGCATCAACTTATTTCACTAGTGGCAAAACACTTAAATACAGGAGCACATTTATATTTCCGTGCTAATAAAGGGACTCAAAATGCAGGCACTAAATTAAAAGACAAACTATGTCAGAAAAATTATTCATTACGCTATTCACAGTCTTGGTGATGTGATGTAGCAGGACAAACTGCAATGAATTATTCTTTGCTAGGTGGGTCACAGATCATAAAAAACAATATATTGTGTGTTCCTTTTCAAACAAACTTAATGCTTTCTTTGGCTCAGAATCCTTTTTGGGTTCTAAGAATGGCTTTAATTCTCCTTTTTTATTCTTATTTATAAGGACTACGGCTGTGTTTTTTAAAATACTGAATAATTCAGAGCTGCTTTGAAATTGTAAGCTAGGGCAGAAGACTGCTTCAAAACCAACCCACAGTAACCAAAGTTTCATACATCTACATATCCTTCCCTGACTTTTTCTGACTCCAGTTCATTGAATTTCACTCACCTCACGTTATGTATTGGGAGAATTTACAAAGCACGAGCACAATAGGAGAGGTGCCACAGTAATGTATACGAGATCAATACAAGCAAATGCAACCTAGATGGCTTTAAAGTGCTGTTAAGAGATACTGTTTGGCTATAGTGTCATGTGCATGGTATAAAAAAAATCCCATCGAACGTAACCCCATACATCTGTGCTTATTTAACACATGACATATATGAAATATATTGTACTGCATTTCAACTTTATTGCCTAAGACAAGATTTTTGTACCCAATGAACACTTAGTTTTGGTGGGGTTTTTTTTTCAGGTTTTGTATTAAAGCTTTGCCCCTTTCTTAAACTTTATATATGGGGAGTGGAGAGGTCTATGGATTGCCTCTTATTTTAATGCTGATTCTGCAAACTGCTTAACGCGTAAGCAAGCATGTGAGTAACTTCATTGAGTTTAATGAGACTACTGTTTTAAGTTAATCATGTGTGTCACCGTACTGAAGCTGCAGAAAACAACAAAAAAATAAATCATACAGCAGAGTAGTGGGAATACACAACGTTACAGGGCAATCCTCACTGTAACTTAGCAGCCCTTTGGGTGTGTGCTGCTCTCAGCACCTTTCTAAAGTGGATGTAGAGCTTGTGCCGATGAAGAACACAGGAAAGACTTCTCAGCAAAGGAAAATACATTTTTACCACACTGTCCTGAAGGACTTGGAGGAAGCGAAAAGTTCACGGTACTGAGGAAGTCAGGTTGAAGGGCTGGGGAGGATTTAGGTGAGTGGCACTTGGAGTTACAGGGGTTACTAAGTTAAGGAGTAATCCAGGCCCAGTAGTAGGGCTCTGAGTGAAGGAGAGACACTGGGAAGGAATACAGAAGGGTCTCTCGCCCTTCTCCAGTGTGGGCTGTATTCTGTTTTAGTCTCAACTGAAACCAGCAATTATAAAGGTTCTAACGAGAGGATGCAGCAACATTTCTCTCTGTGGAGGCACTACAGTTTCTCTCCCCTCTTCCAGCCACCTTTTTTTCCCCACTTATGACACACCTATATATACACACAAGAATTATGAAAGATTCATCCTTTGTGAAAATTTCTGCAGTCAATCAGTACAAAAGTTTTTGGTGCCAGGCAAACAAACACACGCGTACACTGACTGTGTCAGCCTGTTCCTCAAGAAAACAGAATAAAAATGGAGAAGAGATTTCAGTCAATATGTATTAAGACGACGTAGTGTGGAGAAGATTTACCGGGGCAGAAAATTATGACAGGTAGAATCCATGCTAGCAAGGTTAAAGGCAATAAGAAATTGTTCATTAAGTTTATCAGGAACAAAATAAATTAAAGATGAGACCTACTAATCGATGACGACTGAATTTTTTACAGGCAGAAAAGGCAGGTATCTTTTATAATAAATGCTTCTGTTCTTTATACAGTAAAGAACTGAATGAGAAGAGGAGCAAGAAGCACTTTCTAAACCGTTACTAAATCATCCACCAATTTATAAATCATACTCGGTCTTTAGGCCTGGCCAACTTGCAGCCACACAAAAGCACTGTTTGTCGAGATGTTGAGAGCCATGAACATAAAGAACTGTCAAGATTGTGCAAGGTTCAAAACATGCACGTGCAATGCTTCAAGGACAGTCTAGTGTCAGTCCCAAAGTTTACACAGAGTCAAGGGCTTTTCTGCTCCTCACCCCACCCCACCAGTGAGCGGGCTGGGGGTGCACAAGAAGCTGGGAGGAGACGCAGATGGGACCGCTGAGCCCAACTGACCAAAGGGATATTCCAGACCATCCAGCATCATGCTGAGTGTATACAGCTGGGAGAAGGAGGAGGAAGGAGAGATGTTCAGAGTGATGCTGTTTCTCTTCTCAAGTAGCATTTACAAGTGATGGAGCCCTGATATCCTGAGGATGGGTGAACACCTGCCTGCTGATGGCAAGTGATGATGAACAAATGCCTTCTTTTCCTTTACCTATTAAACTCTTTTTGTCTCAACCCAGGAGCTGTCTCACTTTTATGCTTCCAGTTCTCTCCCTTATCCCCTCCGAGAACTGTGAGAGCGAGCAGCTGCATGGGGCTGAGCTGCTGGCTGGGGTCAAACCACCACAACAGGTGATGCAACAGAATTGGGAACTGGACCCTAGAGAATAAAATGTTTGGATAAAAGTTAATACGATCCTGGAATGGTTAAGCAAGCTGCCTAGTTAGAGATGTAAAAAGTGATCTCACGTAGGAGTGAAGAAGTCTGAGGAAGCTGATAGTACTGCTAACATCTAGGAACATTCTAAAACTCTCCAACAACTTTTTAAAACCATTTGATTATTTTACATAGAAATTTGTTTCCCAAACACATTTTGAGATATAGACATTTTCACAAATATTAGCATATTTTATCAGAGCAAGGCAAGAAGTTTATAAAGAAATTGATGCCAAAAGGTGACACCCCTTTATAGGAAAGTGCAGTTTTAAAACCAGAATATAAAGCATATTCAACTAATCATCAGGTAGTCAGTTGATTCATAAAAGCAAAACCAAAATAATATACAAACAATACCTAAACCAGATAAGATATCAAGAAACACAAATTAAAAAGTGATTATTAAGAAATTTGTATCCCAGGCTGTTCCAAAATAACTATTTACACTGACTTGTGCTAACGCTTGCAGGGTATACACAATGTCTCCATGCTTAGACCATTTCACAGTACAAATAGACAGCTCATGTGAAAAGACATAAGGCTGGAAGATACCCTGAAGCAAACTAGAGCTGCAGCTCAGGGTATATGTGAAACATATGAAAATAGTCCCAAAACAGCATGAACGCCTCTGAAGTTAAACAACGTACAAGTATACTTGAGATAAAGATCTAGTGGAAATCTGTTTCTTCACAGTTGGACATGCACATAGTTCTTTCCTCACTAAATGTAGTCTTTTTATTCACAGACTATCTTTGAAGTGGGAAAAAATAAGCAGTGCTTGTGAATGCCTCAGTAACAGGTAAAGAGAAAGAAACGTTGAGTCAAGATGAGACGGCTCAAAAGGAAAATCATCTACCCTGGCAATACCAGTCATGAGAAAGTTGACCAGTAGCTTGGTCACTTCTGATGAAACTGAAGGAAACTACTGAACTGAATGAAAATAAAGCTGAAAAGTAAAAATATCGTCCATAATTCACAGAAAATAAAAGGTGAAATGAATCAGCTGTGCTACCTCTGCTGCAAAGTAATCTGGGATTTAAGAACTAGACAGACGGTTCAGCAGGCAGCTCAGGAGTTCAAACTGTCTCAGCACAAAAAAAATGTCCCAGACTTCACACATCTTTGAGATAAACATGGAAAATCTTTGGCCAAAACTCTGAAATCAAGCCAGAATCTGTCAGTCTACCAAAGGAGGACAAAAATAAATAAAATCCCTAGCAGTAACACAGAGCAGTTCTCAGCAGTTGGGTATAACGTGTTCTCGCCCTACAATAGAAAAGCTCATCTTAAAGAACTTTGACATGCTCTTTAATGATGTAAGCAGAGAAGGAATCCAAGTATACAGAATGCAAAGCTGCTGTTAACACGGAGGCAATCAATTTATTCATAAAGAGCGTTTGCCCTTGGAAGACAGTCTCAGGGAAGCACTATTGCCATTGCTCTGGCTTTGCTTCCAATGCTTCTGCCTTCCCCATTTGACTGAATAGGTCAGAAAAAAACCCAAACCAGTGTGACTCGTGGTATAGTAAAGCCACTCTGACAACAAACCCGCCAGCAAAGCAAAGGGCAGGAGGGCAGCCAAATCCCCAGCAGGATTCTCTCACTCTTTCCCCATTAATCCGAACCGAAGACGTTGGCTCAGAGCAGTGCTGATACTCATGAATAATAAACTCAGTCACACAATCATCCCGAGAACGGAATTTCCCTGAAGGACAGCTGAAAAAGGAAAAGAAAGAGTATATAACAATCTAGACAAGGAGCAACCCCTCCAAGTCCCTTGTGCACTGAAAGGGAGTTCTCCAAACCCATTCACTTTATGGAGATTAAATAAATTATTACACAGAAACCAGATTTAGGAGATAAACTTGCTCCAAGCTTCAAAACTGCAAAGGCTACCACCTATGACCTACAGAATCAAAATTCTTCTCATCAAAATTCTTCTAATTAAAAGAGATTAACATGACAAACATTAAGAATTCTACGAAAGGAAAGACTGTCAAAACAGACATGTTGGAAGTAAAGTAAGGCTTATTTAAGGAACGCTGTTGAACTAACTAGAGCTTGCTTGCTGAAGCCTTCAACAGAAATGGATAGTGGGAGTAAGGCAGGAACACCACCCTGTAGCACCCCTTGTTGTGCTCCAAGAAAGAACGACTCAAGACGAGCTGAGCGGACAGAAACTTCTTCCGGATGCTCTTTTGGAAAAAGCCTGGTGCAAGTCAGGTTCAGGTAGGTCCACCAGACTTCACAACACTTGGAAAACTCAAAGGCAAAATGCTAACACCAGACCCCTGAAGCAAAGCAATTTAAGGCAGATGTTAAATCGGAAGGGTCAGGATTACGCACATGTAATGATGAGATATTAGAAGATCCTGAAGAAACAGGAAATCTGAGTGGGTACATGGGATCTATGAAGTTAGTAAAATTGCCTTGGTTGTCAAAGGCAGACCTGTGAAAAGTGAAACAAAGGTGCAGCCTCTCTTGCTTTTCTTCTAAATTTGATAGTGCTGAGGAAAATCCTGAGCAAACTGGAAGCAGAGTCACCTGGATGACATGTAGAGGTGCTGAGCAATCACCTGCTTCTTGTATTTATTTTCCAGGTCAAAGATAGGCCCACATTAACACGTCTGTTGACATAATAGATACAGAGGGATCTGGCCAGGCCGGACCAATGGGACAAGGCCAAGCACTGGGTCCCGCACTTGGGTCACAACAACCCCCTACAAAATGACAGGCGTGGGGAGGAGGGGCTGGAAACTGCCTGGCAGAAAGGGACCTGGAGATGTTGGGTACTCAGGGATTTACCCTCCCCGCATCACCAGCCACTGCAGCACCCACTCCTGCATCACTGGATCCAGTTCAGACTGGGACTGCATCTGTATTTCTTTTTCATGCCCAAAAGGGTTTTTGGAGAAATTTTGCAAGCTATTTGAGCTACTTCACCTCCTCCCTGAAAGGCTGGTTGCTTGGTTGGGTTTTTCTGAATTTTTAAGATCCTAGAAATTAATCAACCATGGATATTAAATGAATTATTTGAAAAAAGCCCCAGAGATACCATCTCTGTTATTTAAACCAAGATGTTGGTGGCCTACACTCCAAACAGCAACCTCACAATTTAGCACCAAGGGGTTGTAAAAAAAACCCTACAGCTCTCTTTAAAAAAAAAAACACCAACAAAAAACCACAATCCTACCTTAATGGTGCTGATTGCATATAACATTATGAGCCACTATAAATGTCACCTAAAAGGGTATGAAATTCAATTTTTGCACCATCTGGAACGCACTCCTGATTAAGTTGTTCAGCAATGCGATCGTATCACCTAAATAAACTAATTAACATCAGAATGACACACACTGCAGGTTCGGTGGCATTTATCTGTGTCCCATTTGTTCCACGTAATTTTTTTTATTTTTTTTTTTCCCCTCCTCCAGAATGACCTTATGCTCAAATTGTGCCACCAAGGTAGCTGCAAATTAATTCTCTTTACGAGCGCAAGCTTATATTCCATTAAAGCTTACACGATGCTACAGCTTTCCACAGAAAAGGGAAACAGACTGAATAACAAATTACTTTGGTTATGTGAAATCTGGAGCATCAAAAAACGACCACCACAAAGTCTCTTCAGCTGAAATGGAATTCTCTGAGACTAGTCCATTGTTGGAGCTTTTGAACTGGAGGAACATGCACTCATTTCAATATTAGAGTACGAAGAGATTAATATTTTTCTGCTCTTTAATATGCCTTTCCTTTTGCTGCCTTTTTTTTTTTTAAGGGAGCATGAATTAAGTCATATTCTTAAGCACTCTGCTTAGGAAAGCATTCCTTTAGTTTTATTTTCAAATGGCAAGCATGAATATGTAGCTATTCCCTTTTTTGGCTGAGAAACGCAAGTTGCAAATAAAAAGATAATGCATTTCCCCGTAGCTTCACCATTATGAATCCACAGCTCGTACCTAATCAGTTTCCAGCTTTTTATGGACACAGCCATTGTATTCTTAACAGAAACCACCACGCGTGGTTTCTGCTCCGCCACGTACCGACGTCAGCCTAACAACAACATCAAAACCCAGTTTGCAAATGCCGTTGAAAGGCACATCACCACCACGCTGAATCTATGATTAACGGGCGCCTCGTACCAGCCAAAGGCACAGCTATTATTTTGAAGTGCTGAAATGTTGTTTCAGTTCAATATTACACCGCATAACTCGACGGTAAATTGGTTTCCAGGTTTATTGCCAAAGTAATTAAAAATTCAAAAGGTTGCTGTTTGAACAGAACATTACAGAAAAGTATTAAATACAATTGAACCTGGAGATTATTCCTTTTTACGGCGAGAGAGCAGCAGGATGGGAGGAGCAACCTGCATTAGGAAGGTCATAACAGAAGTTCATATTTTAGCAAACATTTCAGAGGAACCGCTATTGTAGGAAAGGGCACAAGAATAACAAAAAGGAGGCAACTGGTTCCAAAAACTTGTGTTATTAAAAAACAAGACCCAAGCCCTGTTGCTTCTGAGAGCTGGTTCAAAGAAAGAGCCAAGACCAATTAAATGGATTATATGACACGAGCATTAAGACTTATATTGGGTCCGTTTATCTTTGCCTTTATATTAGTTTAATTTGACTTACTTAAATGGTGTTTAATTAGCAGTCCTCCTTTTCTCCATGTCAGAAAGGATTCTGGAACGTTACTTTTAAAACAAGAATTCTTTAAACCCTTTTGGAATAACAAAGCTGGGGGAAGGAGGTGGCGGCAAGAGGGTCCAAACCTCAATGAAACAAACCTGATCTTTTCATCTAGTTTAATATCTGAAAGCTGAATTTTATTAGCACACACACTCGGAAGGGATTACATTTAACTACTGCTATAAAACTAGTCATTTGTAATGCTTAGAAATTGCAGAATGCCTATGGCTACATCCACTGCTTTAGCGTGGCCCATGATCGTGCACATCGCAGCTGATGGCAATGGACATACAGCAGTGGGGACAATAAGGAGGTAACGGGCACACGGTCTCCCAAGAACCAAGAGAGATGCTGACCAGAAGCCATGGTACAAATCAAAGGTGTGTCGGAAGAAATTCTCAGCTGAGTGGGACACGAACGTGTGCACTGTGGCCAGGAGCGAAGAAAAACTCTTATCGTTCTCCCATTGTCCTCGGTGAAAGATGTGCTGCTGCCAAAGGCAATGATTTGTGTTCCAGTGAAAAATCCATCAACAGAACAGAAAGCACAGGAGTCTTCTTTCTAACAGCTGTCTGATCTCTATCGGGAGCGAGCAGCAACGACAGCATCGCCTCCCGCTTGGTGTCACGCAGCTCAACAACAAAACCCCAGCGGCACGTGCTCGAGAACTGCCATCAACCACCTCAGAGCCTCCCCTGAGGTCCCCCATCTGCTCTGTCCCCACACACCTGAAAAGCCACCAAGAAAAGCCAGAGACACCCCGGGCTCCCCATCTGCAACGCCTCTCCTGCCAAAGTTAAGACAGCTCTAACTTAGTTAAAGGTGGGGTTTTGAGTCTTCAGCTTGTACTCACTTTCTCATTTTTAACACTCCTACCCTAAACCAGCCAGGGACACTAACTTGGGCTTTTATCTTGACAAAGGCTTATTCCTATAGATTAAAAATAGCAAGGCAGAAAGTTACCTAGATCACCCCACACTGAAATTCCTTTCATCTTCAAAACCGACGAGGCTGTGTAACAGCTTTGCATCCTAGTCAGTGCCCTTGTTATTAAAAAGCTTCACCTGACCTCCAACCAAATCTTCTTTGCCACACACAGCAAATTACTTCTTGCCTTTCTTCCCAGTGGATGCGAGAAAACCTGTTTGCTTTCCTCCACATAAAAACCACACGTGAGTAGATGCACACTGACCCACCTTCAGTCTTCTGCTTAGACTAAGGGAGTCCTTGACCTTCCACCCACTCACTTATTTTCTACATAGGTTTTATGGGTTCTGCCAACTTGTTCCACAAGCTTTTTGGAGTAGCCTATTCCATAGAGCTAATGATGATGTTAATTACACCAAAATAGGGTATCTCAAAGAAGTCCTGCTATACACTTAGTGAATAAAGGCATTAGAGCACAAACGTCACTAGCTCACAAAGAAAGCAGCAGTAGAACAATGGTCTATTGGAAAGTGTCAGGTGGAATGGTGAGTGATAAATAAAAACACAGCTATTTTCATGCTAGACGTGAAATACTGGAGGAATATTAACTGTACCCACTGAACAAATGAAGTTTCCTTCGTACAGAAGTACTTAAAAGAATGGTTTGTTGGGGATGGAGGTCTGCCTTATACAAGTTAAAAGTTTTCTTGTCCATATTTGAACAAGAACATACAAAAAACCCCATACAAAACTTCAAAATAACAGTTTCTGGTATTCTATCAGGTAGGATCAATATTTATTTTCAAACACTCTTTAGAGAAACGTTTGGGGTTTTTTTCCTTTTATTCCCTGCGATTTGTGTTTATAAGTTTTAAATTGCCCACGCTCCCAAATATGGCAATTAGAATACATTTTCATTTCAAGACCAATAACAGGAACCAAACAACTAATGAGCTCCTATATGGATGCAGCAATCTGTCATCCTGCAGCACAGGATTAAAAGGTCGTGTTGTAATAGCAGCTTTGATTCTCTCATACAGTGTGCTTAACACTAAAAATTATGCTTTCAATTTCATGAAAGTAGTAAGCGAAAAACACATGCAAATGTCTTTTTTTTTCTTATGGGCAGGTTTTTTCACTGTGAAAATCAGAAATAAAAAAAGAATAAAACTGCCTAAGTTAACATAAAAAAAATTATATTTGCATATTTATTTTATTTCTGATCAAATACCATTTCTTTAGGCCTGAAAAAAAAAAAAACGCATGAAAACTTCATTTGCACATCTGTAACATAAGTGAGAAAGGAGTTTGGATTATTTGTTGTTTATAAGGTAGTTAGGGGCAACTTCTACTCATTAGCTTTCTCCTTGCATCACCTATCTGTAGGAGACCCAGATTTATTTCCCTTTCACACCCAAGATGACTTGAATCCACATCACCTTTTTCCCAGGAGATTACCCTAATTACCACACTGCAGTGCTTCAACAGAAAGCTCTTCTGTGAGGGTTTTCCTCTTTGTATATAAAAATAGGATATTAGTTAGAGCAGGAACTGAGATCCAAGTGAATTCCTTGACGACAAGCCTACAGCCATATATATACCCCTCCAGTTCCCACCTTATCCTTCCCCACCACCTTCCTCCACTCTGGTCTACCAGTTTGGCCCTCCAGATGATTAAAAAACAAACTTTGGTGGGATTTGGGAGTATTGGCAAATTAAAACGTGAAATGCTTTTTCAACTAAAAACCTACTTGCCATGCCACTCCTGTGAAGAAACATGACACTGTGAAGAAGGAATGGAAAGGATCAGGTCACATACGTCACGCTTGACACTGGGAGGGGAAGTGGCAGAACTTTCTGTCACTTCTTATCAAGAAAAGTTTGAGGATCTTGGTGTGCTAAATCCTCAAACTTCAAATAAAATTAAAAAAGCTTAATATTTAGTTTTTAAAAAGCCAGTTTATCGGGAAAATCTGAACATTATGCATTATAATTGAAGGAAAAGTGTTTCTTTCAAACTCTCACAGCAAAGAACAGGCCTAAATTACCTACATCTTTCTTATTCAAATTTTCCATTAACAGTAGTGGAATTTCCTGGCAGAATTCAAACAGAGAACGTTCAAAGGAGAGACTCCTTTCCACTGTAAGAATAAGATCTGAGCAAAACTTCAGCAGTGGGGGGTTTCTGCTAGGACATTTAAGAAGTCTGTCTACATTGTATGCACACTCCATGTGAAGACACTGAATTAAAATTACTGTTTAACATTACACCAAGTTGTATTTTCTGATAGTATTCATGATCAAAGACCTAAGAAATTCACAGGTCTCCAAGCAACAGCTAACGCTGATTCTGGTCAGACCAAACAAAAACATGATAGCACTTAAAAACAGACCAATAGAAATCTGTCTCCTGCCAGACAGCAGCATCATTTCCCCTGATACTATGTCAACAGAAGTTAAAAATTATAATCAATCCACATTCATCTCAGGAACTAAACCTCTTTTTAAATGGAAAAGGAGAACAATAGCAGGCAAAAAAAAGGTGTTTATTTCCTGTTGAGATTTCAAGGCGGAGAAAAGAGCCATCCTTGAGAAGCTTCTGATGGTGTTTGATTTGCCAGTCACACTAATATACTTCGATAACAGCACCTTTCTGTCATGCCTGACAACACAGGGACATATTCATGGAAAGCAATGATGAAATTTTTAAGCTAGCATGTTGAGTAAAATGTGGGACCCAATTAAATTGGTGTCAAATGCCCACTGATTCATAAATATCCAGGATTTTATGCATATGGTGCAAAAAGACCTATCTCTTCATGACCTCATCATCCCTAGCATAGTTTTCAGAAACAGCATTAAAATGAACTTCAAATTGCATGGTTCACCGAATAAAATTCTTGATTCTGTCACTATAGGCTTGGTCCAAATCCTGGTGACTTTGATGTAATCCATACAAGAGCAGCTGACTTCCATGGAAATTATTTTGTGTCTATCACCATGTTGGGAAACTACTTTTCAAACATTGTATTTATAAACCACAGGATAAAAATTCCACCAAAGTTCTGAGATCAATCAACATACACCCTAATAGAAGGTATTTTTCTCAACTGTTGAGTAATATTTGCGCTACCATTTCTCTGCATCATGATTTCTCATATATGTTAAGAAAGAAGACCTAGAAGTGAAACACAGTGGTGAAACTGGCAGATAGATGATTTCAAATCCTGCTTGCTGGTTTATGAACCTCTCACTCTAAGGATATGACCAGAATCCTTTGCAATCAATGGAAAGACAACTCAGATTTTCACAAACTCAATGGTCAGACTAAAAGTTTCGCTTCACTTCCTGGGGACTTAGATAAAAACCACTAGTTATCTATAAAAATAGAATAGTCACTATAAACACGGTCATGATCCAACTGATTGAAAGAATACACACTCTATATGTAATGAAAATGAGCAATTACTTTGGGAACCCATCCCTTCCATGTGTTGCTCTTCCTTTAGTCTAACAGATCTTTAAGTCAGAACACACCAATATGACCGTTTATTTTGATTGTCCATGGGGTACACTAATTTCTTTATCAAGCCTGAGACTTCCAGTGAACTATATACCATTTGGAGAAGAACCAAACTGTGGTAGCTTTGCATCATGGAATTTTATCACCAAAGGAATCTATCACTTGAAAGCCTTAATGCTAATGGAATTTTTACCGAGTAAATTAAATTTTATTTCTTACTAAATTGGTTTCAGCAGTTTGTTGTCAGCCAAAATGTGGAAGTTTTAGCGTTGAACCCAGAATAGTACATAGCTCACAAGTGTACCCATCTGAACTGAGTGGAGCTGACAATTCTTTAAAAGCATTGCATGAACTAACAGTGACCTAGTTCATATCATTAAATCTACAACCACTAATGGGAATATTTATTCCATTAATAATATTGCATTGGGCATACTGTGCCCGGAATCATTTATGTATGAACATGGTAAGCACATCATATCATCTATGTCTTAACAGGAGGATAAAACCCAGCAAGTGTTGTGTGGAACTCACTACAGACACAATGCCAAATAGAACTCTGTATGAACACAACACGTATCATGACATCTCCAGCAAACATTTCTCCTCTAATCAAGGGTTTGAATAAGGAATCCGTAGAGTACTGAGTGCCATGAAAAGGGAAGTTTTAAAGGAAAAAAACCCAACATCATCCTTTGTCATTTGTCCTTTCTTTTTTTCCCCATAAAGAATTAACATTCTCACCGTGAGACCAATTTTCTCAACAAGTTATTACATTAACCTTCTTCACAATTTCCTGTAGCTTCTTTCAATGCAGTCTCAGAAATTCAGACACACTTTCCAAGCACACTTGAAAATTCATCAGCTAGAATGACACTGTCTCTTTTTCAACAATCAAAATGAACCTCAAATTTTCCACCAAATAACCTTCCCCCTGCCCCCAGATGGTACTTCAGAAGGCAACTGTAATTCAGACTCAGCGCGGTTACGCACTTCAAACTCATGACTATTTACTAGCAGAGACAAGTTCAAACGCTGGAGTTCTCATCAGAGGGGAGCTCTGGAGATCAAATTGTGTGTTCAAACGACCACATTTCTCCTCTATGTTTCCAACCCTCTAAAAAAAAAAATCCAGAGCCCTGTTAAAAACACCCTCCCGTAAACCTGAAGAAGGATAAGTGACCTACCTTAGAAAGTCCGCCTACTTCCAAATAGAAGCAGATAATGAAAACATTCCAGGTGACCCACAGGGCAGTCCACACCGTGTACTACACACAAAGCCGGATGAAAGCAAAAAAAGACAGAAAAATAAAATGTGAAGATGAAAGGACTTTACACTGAGCAGATCAATAACAAAAATCCTGTGCAATAAGCATTGTTCTGGGAACAGACAAGCATGGAGTTCAGAAAAGGAGTCCTCCCTCCACAAGTCCCCAAAGAACCACAGGAAATTAAAAATCCAATATTTGTTGCTGCTCTAAATACATATCCATAAAACAGATTTATTCCTTACAGTTTTAGACTATCCTGCTGAAGCCAATTATCTCCAGAATGCTGACTTCAACACTGGGTTCAGGACAAGTGTGACTCGTTTGTAAATCATGATTTATCTCCAGTAACAGAGATTCCAGAATAGCACAACAATTTCAATAGGCAAACGTGATTTCAAAAATATTTAAATATTTTGAAGAAAGACACAAGAAAAAAACCACCACCAAATCAAACAGAAGATCTATTGATCTGATAATTTTTTTTTAAATATTTTTTTTTAAACAACCAAACAGGTAAAGGGTAAATCTGATTTCATAAGAGTAATCTTAAGAGTCTTTCAGTAACAGAATTAAGTAAGTTAAAAGTAGCTCACTACTCCTCCAGCCCCTGTAGCCAGGAACCCAATCCTACAACACACCCTCAATATATGACCCATATCTCTTCTAGGTTCTCCAGTGTCCTCCTACCTTAGTGCAAAACTGAACTCGTACTCAACCACCATATGAATGAAAAAACTAGCTTGTCTACCCTAAATCACTTTATATTTTAATTATCAGCATAACTGACTGGCTAAATTTAATTACAGATGCACTGTTTAGCTATATCTGACTATAAATTCTGCCCAGTTAACTCCCCAAGCAGTCCACCTCAGAAGCATTTGTCAGCCAGGCCAAAGAGCAGATCCATCCCAGAAAGGCAATGAGGAGCAGCAGGACCAACCCACCTTTATGGCCTTATAACCTTCACAGCAGTGAGCCTTTAGCAAGGCTAATGAGCTGTGACCAGGTGAGGCTCATATGCTCTTGTTTTGCTTCACAATACTTGGTAAAGCTCAACACCCTAATCTACAACATGCTGGATTCTATCGGCTTGGCTTCCTTGGGCAGTCTTGTTCCCTTCTTCCTTCTCCTCCCTACAATGGACAATGAAAGGTTCAAGTGAAGCACAAGAAGGACACAGACTTGTTGGAGCAGGTCAAGAGAGAAAACCGCAACGATGATCTGAGAGCTGGAACCTCTCTGCTGGGAGGCCAGGCTGGGAGAGCTGGGGGGGTTCAGTCTGGAGAAGAGAAGGCTCTGGGGAGACTTTCTGGGGGCCTTTCAGTGCTTCAAAGGGCCTGGCAGAAAAATGGGGACAGACTTTTGAGCAGGGCCTGTTGGGACAGGACAAGGGGCGATGGTTTGAAACTAAAAGAGGGAAATTTAGACTGGGGAGAAGGAAGACATTGTTGACACTGAGGGTGGTGAGAGCCTGGCCTAGGTTGCCCAGAGAGGTGGTGGCTGCCCCATCCCTGGCACCATTGCAGGGGAGGATGGCTGGGGAATTGTTGTTCAGTACATCCCACAGGTTAGCTGCTTTAATTTAACTTCTCGTGAAGCACTTAGGCAGTTTGGAGACAGCCAAGGCATAAGAAGTAGATCATTAATAACCAAAACAAGAGTAGCACTCCTGGGCTGGTTCCTCTGGCTTACAGAGAAGGGCAGTGTGGCAACTGAAGGCTGAGTTGTTATAAACCTGACAAAGCTGCTGTGGTCTGTGGTCAGGTCAGGGTTAACTTAAAAGAGGAGGTCAACATTTTACCACCTTTGCTGACTTTGTAGCTCCTGATCTTCCAACACCTGAACATCAGCTGTGGGGTGTTCAAAATGAATGAACACTTAATACCCAGCCACTTGAACTTAAGGAACACTTAAGTCCAGTCACAAGTAAAAAGTGGATTTCAGAATATTCAGGAGAGTTCTCCTTTCTAAGAAAGAGTTTTTTTAATCTGTCCACACATGAAGAAAAAGAAAAGTTTTAGGACAGCAAAAGCAAGAAAGCACAATTAGGAAATGTCAGGATTCTGGTTATATATTAATCTTAATTTTTCTATTTTGTGGGTGTGCAATGCAAACATTAATTAAATCATCATAGGTTTATTTTTCTTTTAAAATACCTTACCTCCCTTAATCCATTTTATGAGCAGCTAACTCAAGACTTCATTTCTCCTTGTCACTCAGACCCTGCTCTGAGGACAGAATATTAATTTCCTCGTGGGGTTTTCTAAGACGCTCATCGCTGTAGCACACGAGAGCTGCACAAACATTAACTAATTTATTTTATGTTATAAGGGAAGGATACAGCTCTCAGAATGCAAATGACGTTCTGATACACGTGGAGATTACGTTCAGAGGGATTCATACAGGAGTCCAAGTTGAGATGCTTAAGACTTCATTTTTCAGCGCCCTTGGGGTTATAAAGTGCTTTATAAAGCCCGTGCTCAGCTCCCCGTGGCTGAGCATTCAGCACATGTGCAAGTCAGACCACAAGGTCTCAAGACAAGAACCAAGACCACAAAAGGAAAACAAAGCACCTGAGAAGTTTGCTTTAACTGACTTGGTTTGTGTCAAAAAAAAAGGTTTCGGTGCTTGAGAGCAGAGATAAAACTCAGCTACTCAGCACAGCCTCTGCAACAAAAGCAATCCTTTTATTCTTGCTGTCACACGCCTCATTCTTGCAATTTCTATTCTATAGCCACTATCATCAGAGAAAACCCTAAATGTCTGTTCTTTCTATTGCAACTAAGGTGCCCCTAGGAAAAAAAAAAAAAGGTATACGCATCAGCGCAGCTCAAAAATGCAAATACAGAAAAGGAGCACGTTAAGATTGCACGGGAGGCCTTTAATAACAGCTTTTCTTATATTTTGAGTGTTTCTTCCCGAAAAGTTTCTAATACTTTCTGAACATTATGTGTATGCGTGTAAACTTATATGTATATACCCTCAAAATTTTAAAAGAAAACCCTGTACCAATATTTCATTATGTGGCACGACACACCTGCTTGGGTTGCTGAGAGGTGTAACTCTGAGATCCGTGGTGAAGATCTCTTAGGGTCAGGGTTTGAAGCATCAGGTCCACACTGATCTTCAGGGTTCCCTTCCCTCCTGCAGCCCTTCTCACCTAATCCATTTCATGACCTGACCTGCCATTCAACATCTCCCCCCCCCATGCCCTGAACACTACCCTGACCATCCTGCTGTGCCTCACCCACCCATCCCCTCCTGCTAGGAAGCTGGCAATTCCTGCCCCGCTTCCTTGACTGCCACATTCAGTCCCCCCAGCTCAGCGGGTCTCTTCATCAGCGCTACAACCCTCATCATACCTGGCATGAAGGAGGAATTTTCCACACAAATTGAATCAGAAAGAAGAGTTGTTGTTTGGGGTTTTTTTTTAGCTTTATTTTATACCCCACATCTGGTGCACTACTTAAAAATCTCCTGGACATTTTCACTTAACAGATTCCTTCTGCCACGAGAACCTGGCACACTGGTGATAAACTTTGTGGATTTCTCCCTGTACTTTCTTGGGTTTGGTCTTTTGCACTAAGGATCATGTATGATGTGGTGTGAGGAACCATGTGGAGTCTTACAAGTGATGTGGAGAGAGTACTCTTTAAACCTGACAGGTTAAATGTCTATTCCATTCTTGTCCAACCCAGTAGGTTCCTTTCAGATCCCCTTTCCTAGTGCCAGCCTCTCTCCAATAGGGATATTCCTATACCTCTTTTGACTCTGGTCATATTGAAACCAATGCAGAGATAGCATTCATGTACCAGTGAAATACAACCATTTCTAGAGTTAAATCATGAGTATTACATGGGCACAGTGTCCCAAAAAGAAAGGGTTAAGGAAAAATGCAAAGGATGGCTTCTTAAACTGAAAGGCAAGAGAGAAAATGGAAATGCCTAAGTCTGAATATTACAAGGATTGCAGGGTAAGTTTAACTTCAATGAATAAACTATCTCAAGTGCATATTTAATCTGAAGTTCAGCACCCTCTCTGCCAGTGTCTTGGCATTAGGGGAAATGAATCTTAGCTGAGGGATGATACTTCAAGGGAAAGGCAACAACTACCAAGGCATCAGCTCATCCTCCTGGAATACCCTGCTGTACCCAGCAGCATCAGGTCGTACAGAGCCCGACTCAGTCACAGTTGTGAAAGATGGCAAGGGAAGAGGCAGAAATCACCACGGCGGACTAGTGACAGCCCAGGAAATCCCAGGAAGGATAGTCAAGGAGTAATTTTGGGTGCCTAAATACTTCACACTTGTTTTGAGTGTCTGCTTAACATTTGCTCGAATCCTGTATAAATTATCCTGCAGAGCTTTTCTTCTGCTTTTGGTTGTTGTGGGTTTTGTTCACTTTAAGAACCTGGCTTTTCAGGTGCACACATTGCCTATATATCACGTCATTTAATGGCATATATTAAGGCAAGCAAAGCAGAGATTTCCACCTGATATTCCCCTTATTTAAGTGTATTATTTTCACCTCTCACTGTTCATTAATACATTTATGTTCGGCTTTGGGCCAGGTTTGTGCGATTTTAGCTACGTGACTCATCGTTCAGAAGGCTTTTGAAGTCCTGTATCAGAAGTAGGACGGGGGGAAAAGCCTCCAACTTTAACAAGTATCCCTGTCATCATCTTTAATCAGTTTTAACAGCCTGAAAATCTTGCTGGTGATAGCAAGTTCTACCAAGAAAGGAAAAGCACGCGCAGGGAAATGGATCACAGCACAGCTCTGGAGCTGTGCGATGGGCATGTTACAGTGTAGTCAGAAGTGAAATTTAGCTGGTTTTTCTCCTTTGCAAATGTTTGCGTAAGTTTGAAATGAGCGAATATGGGTGAATTAGGAATCAGAGCTGCAGTTTTATGCCCCCTGGGGACTTTGCACTGGTTTAATTCAGCCACAAAATATTCAGGTACTGAAAATAGCGCATCCGCTTAGTGATGGGACAAACTGTTCACAAAAATTGATCTAAATTACTAATTAATACAAACCCTATTAGAAATAATTTTTGTGTTTAAACTAATTAGGACACTTGGATTTAATGCTGTTGTTCCCTCTCTCTGTGTTTCCTAAGCTCTGAAGACTCAGAATTTTACCTACGAGCAGAGGAAACTCCAGATTTATTTCAGAATCACCATCCTTATAGTCCTGTATCTGAAGGAGTACAGACAGAGAACAGGAGCCACAGCCTTTATCTACTTGGAATGACAACTGCATTCAACAGAGATGCTTTATGACCCAGCCATTGCATGGCAGTTTTTAAGAGGCTGGGGGGAATCTTTTTGGCAGAAAGTTCTCAGACCAAATTTTCTGTCACTCTAACTATGAAGCAAAACTCCTTTCTTTATTCAGATTTTTAATCTTCAGTGGCTACGCTCATGCTGTTGTCAAAGGAATGACTGCAGCCTACGTAGTCATTAAATGCTAGTGATAAATCAGCTAGCCTGGGTTCAGTGCCAGCAGAAGAGTCAGAAGCATCCATCCGCTCTTGTGTTTATCCAGCTGCTATCGCAGCCCTCGCTGAGCTCCTTGGCTCTGGGTATCTGCACCAAAACCCTGTCTCATATCTGAGTGCAGTATAGAAGTGCTTCAAATTACGGCCCTATTTTTAATAGATTTATTCACTTACTTTCCCATTCCTGCCATCTGTTAAATTCTGAAGGGAGAGAATATGAGATATGCAGGATAGGATGGCAAAGTGGTTTTTGTTTTTAACTTCTCTCGTCAGGAAAGCCTTGCATCTCCTCCTTTCCCCTCCACCTCCATAAAGTCTCAGTCCCTGCCTTATGCTGGCCCAGGCACCACTGGGAACCTCACAGACTGGATTCAGCTCACCAGAAAAAAAAACTCTCCACTTTTTGCTCAGTTAGTTTTCTGACAGCTTAGGAGTGGAATTGGCTTACTGAAGGGTCTGGTTAACTGGAATTGGTGGAGAGGGTTTGGGGAAGTATTCAGCCAGGGAGAAAACCAGTAGGAACTGGGAGGCATGCAGGTCACCTCCTACTGCTGTCGAGCTGTGAGGCTGGTTCCAGACAACCTGTGTACTTGCACGCTTCTGGCTTCAGGATTTGGCTCAGACTAGTCCTACTTCACTGGGAACCTTATGTTAGTAAGAACAGAAGCTGCTCTGAAGTCTTGATCATCCCAGGTAGTGAGTATTTGCCCCTACTATAGCTGGAGCTTTTAAATACATGCTAGCTAAATTAGAATGTGAGTTCAGTCAAATTTGGACAAAGAATCTTGAAGTGTTTCTTTAATTATGAGCTTCCTACCTCTACTCTAAAACAACTTTAATGTAGACAAAAAAATGTTCATTTACATTGGAAAAGATGGAAAACCACTCAACATCTGCTGCGTTGTGAAAACTAAAGCAGAGCTTCCCCCAGCAAACAGCAGTGCCAGACCTGGGGGGCAAAAGCTTTTGTGGCATCGTGCTTCAGAACAAATCTCCTATCTCATTTTCCAGATGTTTACCCTCACTTGCTTCTGGCGTCTGATGTATAAACCAGAACATGAAGCAGAAAGGCGAGTCATCGATACACGGATGTACACACGCTGCTGCCCAGTTCTCCAACCACAGGTAATAGATCAAAGGGCTGTTATTTACATCAATCCATTCACAATTACTTAGAGTCTGCTTGTGAAGCTTAGGCTAATGTGAGCATAAAGAACTTTGGGTACAAGGTTCTTTATTATTTATTCACTTTTGCTTTTAAGACATGACAAAGAATTACAGCATTCTAGGCTTGACTAGAAAAGATGAAGCTTTTTAAGTACTTGTTTAATGAGTTTTCCCCAGTAGACATTTATTTCATTCTTTTGTGAGGAAAAAAAATAAATAACTTCAGCCTCTTAAAATCCATTACTGACAAGACAACTGAAATGTTCCAGATACAGACACAGCCCGGTAAAGACAAAATATTCATCCATTCAGGAGAGACTGTGGGGAAGGAAAATAGATATTTTCTGTTGGCAGCTTTCTTCACAGCTTTGAAAGTGGTGGGTTTTTTTTTATTCCTGGCTACGTTGAGTACATAGGAAAAAAAACCTGTGAAGCTTCAAGGTACAAGGATCAGAGACAATTTAAACAATTTAGGGGCAAAACCATAAATACAGGTCTTGGCAAAGTTAGATTTAAGTGAGAAGGAGATTTCTTTAGAACCCATGGGTCACTGGAACAAAGGAATTCATACAATCCTTGCTTCTCCCTGTTTAAGGAGGAAGATGTAGCTGAATATAACTTGACCATTGCAAA
This sequence comes from Actenoides lindsayi, assembly GCA_025331215.1. NCBI lineage: Eukaryota > Metazoa > Chordata > Aves > Coraciiformes > Alcedinidae > Actenoides > Actenoides lindsayi. Next base: position 12,856 of record WTSP01019532.1, on the reverse strand, counting down.
TATGTTTGTTTGTTTTTTTAAAATGACCATTGATTCTACTCATCTATTGCAAGAAGAGCAACAATTTGTATTCCTTTTCTTCATTTACACATAGTCTAATTGCAGCTGCTCCCATGACCCATCTAGGTATTTCATTTTTTTAAAGACTCTTACTAAGAACTGGTATCATGGTGATAATTTTGGCAACTCTTTCTCTAGGTTACCCATTCTTGATGCCTTCCAAAATCTCAGGAATGACACCTAGTAGTCCTAGACCTCTAAAAGTTTCTACAGAAATACCATCTGGTGTTTTGAAACCAAGAAAAATCTGCTTTGCAATAGAACAGGTTTTAAAAGCAGTTGAGAAAAAAATAAAAAAAGATAATAAATGAGACTTACCACAACTATATATCGAGGCCTAAACTGGATGGTTCCAAATAACCCCAAAATGACAACTATGATTTGTAGGAAATTGCCAAGGATAGGAGCCCACTGGAAACCAAGGAAGTCAAAGATCTGCCTCTCTAATGCTGCCAGCTGTAAGAAAACACATAAAGAGAACATCCACTATTTAATGATGGCTGAGACAGAACACTTGACATTCTGTTACTTGCACCAGGCTTCACCAGAGACAAGTACAGCAATATTCTGAAACTAGAGTTCCTGGCTGTCACTTTTGTCTGCACTGTCAGTACCCCAGTATCTGGAGACAGCTGTTGGTCAACATAGAGACCTTCTAATGAAAAAGCTCTTGGAAAAAAACCTGTCGTTTAAGAAAATATTCGTAAAACCCTCATATAATACAAAAATACCTCTACAAACCAAATGCAGACAAGTTTTGTTTTATTTTTGCATGCTGGAAACTCTAAGGCTTGACAGCATTTACTTAAGTACAAAGTTTGTCTTAAGCAGAAGCTCACCTAGATTGAGCAAAGCCATGTGAACCTTGCTGTTGTTACTGGGCACCATCATCCTCCCTCCCTTCCCCATGTCTTTGTTTCCTTAGATCCAGCCTCAACTAGACTTGGACCCAGCCTCAACTAGACTGGACTGCAAGTTCCTCAATCTGTTCCTAAAGGAGGGAGGGTTTGCCCAGAAAGGACAGAGCAGGCTCAGAGCAGTCCCAGTCGTGCCTACTGGGGACTGTCCTCATGGTATTTCAGGGGTGGATTTAGTTGGGTGTAGAAATGGAGGAAACTAAGGAACATCAACCTTTATTCTTATCAGAATGTGGTTCTTAGGGAATTCTGCATTGCTGAGTGTTAGGCAATAAATAAATAAGCCAAATTAAAGTTATTTTGCAAACACGTTTGCTACTCATTTTGACAATCCAGTCTATTGTTCTAAAGATACTAAAATCAACCTTCTCAGCAGCACGCTCATTGAAGTTTAAGCTCAGTTCAATATTTTTACAGCCATGGCAAGACATTTTTGAGCAGCTAAACACAATCCTACTGAGAAACAACAGAATTTCTGTGCTTCCTGGAATTTATTATACATCTACTTGATTTTACTACTTTGTTACAAACCCTGAAATATGCACTTAGAATATTTATAACTGAGACAGATGGAGTAAGCATGGCCCTATGAATACCAAAGTATTATCATATGTGGGTATTTCACATAAAACATTTCATTTTACACATAATGGCCAGATTCAATCTTCACCTCCAAGACAGGGCTAGGTGTCGCCAAGAGAATTCATCTTTTCTCTACAAAAATCATCCCTCACACCAGCCATGAAAAACACATTCTCTGTGCTGAGGTTAATAAATATGATAAATCTAAACAATTCAATGAGCAAAGGTTGATTCATCCATTGGTGCAGCTCCTCTGCAGTCAGTGAAGTTACATCAACTTCTATCAGCTAAACATCTGGCCGAGCATATAGATAAACGAAAAATTAGCAGGCAGCAGACAACATTAAAAGGTTATTGTCCTCTTGGACACGTAAGATGTTCTTGTCTTACAGAAATTATCTTATTCTTTTCGTGCTGTAGGTGAGGAAACATCACTCCACTGGGAGTGAAGCTGCTGGCCCACTGAGCATTAGGTAACTACATTGTTTTTGTCACAATCCACCCTCTCTTCTCTTTACCCATCTGGATCAATAATTTGTTTTCCTCCCTAGACATGAAAAAGATCTACAGAAGTAAATGACCAAACCCAGAATTTCCCAAGAGAATTTCTCTCTCATCACCATTTTCAGATTTTTCAGAAAACAGCCCAAAACCTGAGCCCTGAAGCCAAAATAGAGGTTCCTAAAATTAGCTGGCTCGGCTTCTTCTGTTGCTAGAAGACAAATACCAACTTAGTAAGGCAGAGGAGGTTGAAGCTGGAGAAATAGGGGATGCTCCACGTGACTGAGGTCCTCTGGGTATTATTGTCCTGTCACTTTCCTAAGAAGCACAGGTTGGGAGAGGCTGGCACCTCTACTGCTTGTGAGAACTAAGACAACAAAGTTTGGGAGTGTCCATCATAAACTGTTGTTTGATACTGTTTTTTAATGATTAACGGAAAAGTGAATGAAAACCCAAATCTTTCTTGCAAAGAGAAGAGGAGGGTTTCAGTTTTGGTAATTTAAATACTGAGGGTCTGGTTTTAGGGGAAATTACGCCCGATTGTGTGAAAACTGTCATGAGAACATATAAGAATCTATCAAAGTCGATAGGAAATAACATTTCCTTATCATAACAACACAGGGAAAAGGAGACAGAATACTTCTCAGTACCGCTGCCAAGGGAGCGCTTTGCTATTTAATCAGCAGCAGCACCAACAACCTTGTAACACAAAGCGCATGACTCAGGAGACCAGGGCTAGCAGTAAAATGCTCTAGTGGGACTGTATCAGAGCACTTAATGAAGATGCACCACATTTGTCTTGTTCTTTTGCCTCTTTGTTTCACTAAGTCTATCAAACGTTCCCCGTGTCGCTCTGTCTGCGGAGCAAGAGAAGGTACCAAGCTGCAAGACTGAGCTGCATTGGAGACACTTTCTCTTCTGGCCACGCTCAAGCCCTTTTGTGTTAAGAGTAGTAAAAAGGTCAGGTGAACTAATCTGATTGAATTTGAGCTTCTCCACCTAGAGGGATCACCCAGACGTGCAGCACATTTCATAGAACCATAAAATAGTTTTGGCTTGGAAGAGACCTTCAAGATCATCAAGTCCAACCTTCTTCCCAGCCCTATCAAAACCCACTAAACCACATCCGTGGCTGGAACACCCTGAACAGAAGAGATAGGGCAGCTATAGTGTTACTGCCCCAGATGCTGCTTATGGTGAAGGAGGAAGAAAATAAAAGGTGAAGCAGCAATCAGCAATTCGATCTGGGATGTACAGAAAGGCCTCAGCAAGATGGTCCCAGTCAATAGAGAGATCAAAAAAAGCAGTTTTGAGAGCAGACTGCAACAAATGTTCCCTATAGAGTAAATCCCTCCTCAAAATGCTCAGGTCCTATTATACTTCAAAATACAGATCAGAAGCTGTCTGGGTGATGAGACACCACAGCAGAGCTACAAAGTCAACTTAGCAAAATGAGTGGAAAAACTCAATTTTCCCTTCTGTCAGAAACTTCATGGCTAACAGTCAGTTTTATATTTTCATGGAAAAGCTTTTATAAATGACAGATTAGTTTGAAATGAATAAATAGATCTACAGCCATAACAGAAGGAGTCACAGGATCAAGAGAAAAGAGGTTTCCTATGTCACAGATCATTTTAGAGGCTTGATCATAAAAGCGGCTTGATATAAATACGTAAAATTACTTCATACAAAAATAAAAGGTTAATGACATATAGAAATAGCTGCAAATTTGATACCCGGTAAGTTACTGAGTTTACAAAATTTGGGAAAGTACAGCCTACTCTGCATTTGAAACTTAAAAGCTGCTTCAATTTCTCATGTAAGACAATCCCTAAAAATGATAATAACCAGAAAACTACCCACCCTATATCTAACAATGTATAGATACATATCTCCACAATGTATAGATACATTGTTAGATACATTTCTTGAATGCCTCAGGAAACTGATACATCCATTCAAGAAATCTACCAGCAACCATAAAATTAAACACTTAACAACCACACATCTGTAAAACTAGAGTTCTGAAATCTTTTTCGAAATAAAAACAATTTAAGGACTAGGAAAAAAAACCCCACAAATTATTATGACTTCTCAAAGGGAGACTGTTTCCCCAGCTTTCAGAAATGCAACTACTGTATGAAAAAAAAAAATGGTGAATCCAAAAATTACAGAGTTCATATTCTAAGTTCCAGTCAGAAAATATCGGAAACATTTGAATTACACACGTAAGACTCAGAGTCGGCTGATGCTGCTGGTAATTATCAGAGAAGTACCAGGAACAGCTCATCACCCACACTAACTACTGCTCCTAAGGATGAAGATGTTTCCTCTGCAACTCTCTGCTTCACCTTACAGCCATAAATTTAACCTATGGCTTCAGAGTATGCTTCCTGAACACGAGGAACCTCTGAGGGCTTTTTGTTCACCACCAGTTTCCAACACGCTGGGCTGAAGTGCAGACAATTGGCCCAGTTTAGTAGATGCAACTGTTAACAACCAGACTGGTTCCCCAAGCCTCCTCCAGGAAACTCCATCCAGAGCTTTACGTGCACTCTGCTCTGAATCCCCAAGATACATTTGCTGAGCTCAGCAGTGCACTCACCTTTCCCTCCCACTCCTATCTTCCACCCCATCCCATCCTCTCTCCCTCCTTCCTTTTTTCTTTCCTTCGCTTCCTCCTTTTTCAGTTCTTGCTTTGCCCAAATCACTGCACATCCCCAAAAAGCTACACACCAGCAGCAGGGAGAGGGCAATGGCGAGGCAGGAGAGGAGCAGGGGGAGCCACTTACAGCACCTAGGAGGCTGGGTACTCGGCTGGAAGAGAGAAGACCTTGGATCAAGGTCATTTTTAGCACTGGCCACATTTGACTGAAACCCTGTGTTCATATTCCAGCGCTCTTAGGCATGGATTTCATTCTTCTTGACAGATGTTCCACCGAGAAAACATTTTTGTAAAACCTTGGGGCAAATGCACAATGTTCACGGCATACTTTTGGAGAATGTGTACTTCCTAATTGAAGGGGAAAAAAAAAAAGACATCAAAAAGCTACCAAACTAGTCTGGGTAAAACTCCAGCATTGGAGAGTAAAATTGACTTAGCAACTGCTAAAATGCAGAATTTCTACCAGAAAACTAAGAAGTGAAGCAAGAAGGTGGTTAAAAGAAAAAGAATTGTGTCAAAAACTGACTGGTAAAGCACTTCTTGTACTCTTGCTGGAATTCCAGAATTTTACTGACAGGCTTGACTTTGATAAGAAGGACGAACAAAAGATTTAACGTGAAAGAAATGCCAGGTTTGTAACAGAGGGAAGAAGATTGAAATCTGAAGTGGAAGGGTGGTGATTGCCCACGGCTGAAGAACACTATTCAGGCAGTTCCAGTCCCTCAGCTAAAGGTCACAATCTCCCTAGCTGTGACTTGCCACCTTTCAACGGGGGCTTCGTACCCAGAGCTGAGTGTGGTCCGTGTCACAAAGAAATGGGAAAAGTTGACTTCAATCACTTCCTTATACCTTTAGTGACAGCTAAAGGAACCATCTGACCACAGATGAGATTCCCATTAGGTTTTTGATCATCTGAATTCACTTGTCTAGGTGAAAAAGGAGGTTTTGCATGATTTTAGGATGGTAATCCCTTGTAACAGCTCGCTAAATACATTTATAAGACTACATGGCGTGAATGTTATTGAATTTCAAGGAAGGCTCTGAATAAATCACTAATGTTTATAGTAAGTTCAGTTTCATGCAGCAAAATTGCTTTCTGACAAGCAATTGTCAGTGAAGAAAAAAAAAACTGATGATCTAATATCCAAAGCACCTTTGCAGTGTTGGTCAGATAGATGGGTAATTGGCTGTCACTTGAGTAGCTGTAAGACTAGATAAAATACAGTGTAAAAGAACTATATCTATGCTGAAAGAGCTCAAGAAAAGAGTAGTGGCCAAGGTTAGTGAAGGCCAAAGCCCAGGAGCAGGAAAAGAAAGGGAGATGTGAAAAAAACCCAAAAGGTCATTCTTTTAAAGAGAGCCTGTGTTGCCTTTACCAGGGAAAGTTGCTCTTATTCAACTATTCAACTCATGTGGAAATTATTCTGAATGAGGTAATGATTATTCCACCTTAGTGAATGAGTTCAGTGGAGGAGGATAGTTGTGACAGCACATAACATTGCAGAAGACCCCATATTTTAGCAAAATAATTCAAAGGTTTTTTTTCTCTGAGGAAAAAAACCCCATGTCGCTTATCAATACATTGCCAGCAGTTCTTTGACAACTGCTTAAGGAGAAAGACAGGTAAGTGCTGAGCAGAACGCGTTCAATTGTTGCTGAAAGCAAATACACTGAACTAATGTCTCAGAAGCAGCCACTGCGGCAAAGAACTTGGTCATGGGATCTGAGAATTTGGTCCATAGTATAATAAGGAGTGATAGTAAATAGCAGATCTTAGAAATCTATAAATGTAATTATAAAATCCTAGAATGGTTTAGGTTGGAAGGGACCTTAAAGATCAATCTAGTTCCAATCAAGTTATCTTCCTTAGCTTATTTTCTCCACATCTTAACAAATATATATATATATATTTTAATATCACAATTTAATATTATCAGACAGGCACAAACCAAAAGTAATTCTTAAAGGCAAAATGTTTACCCAATTACAGGTACTACAAAAGCCATGCAGCTACCCCAGGGATATACAGAGAGCTTTTGAGTGATGGATTTGATATGAGGGTGTCAATAGGAGGTACTTTCACCAAACTGAGCCTGAACCTCCAGTTTTGGCTCAGACAAATCTCCCACAAAAGTCAAAGGGAGCTGTGAGTGCAGCAAGGCTGCAGGACCTGGCTCCAAAAGGCAACAGTAAATTAGCTAAGAATCTCAGCAGCGTGGAAGGAAGAGTCCATAAATGTATATCCAGCAGGGTCTCCCGGTTGCAGTGATATAACTACTGGCAGCAAATAGTCCCACTTCCCAGAAGGCTACTGGTGCCAGTGTGATGCACCTGCAGCTGCCTGCTACCCCTCGACCCAAGCGAGGCGATGGAAAGGCAGCTACGCGCTGCCGGCAGCCACGGGGAAGGAAGGAGCTGACTGTTGTAATAAAACCCTGTAGTGCCAGCTCGTTACAGCACACTGCTTTAAGATTGAATTTCATCCCTCCAGTGAAGCTGTAACTGATCCTGAAACACTAAAGTCAAGCCCCTTGGCTGGGTGACCTATACAATCCCGCAAACAGCTGGGATGAACGTGCTTATACTGGCATTTAAGGCTCCCTTGGCTTGTTTCATTTAAATGCCAGCACACATACAGCAAAAGACACTGTAAGACACGGTTACAGGTTAAAGACCTTGAAAGATTTCTATCTTATTACGAGTGAGAAAGTCCATGACGAAAGATGCTAGAGAAAAGGGAAAAGCAAATTAAAATTGGTCTTCTTTGTGATTATATCCTGTCACATATGCGCTGGCTTTAATCCAAAAGAAAGTGTTTATTTGCCACGCTATTATATCCCTTCACATCTTCAAATCCTAAATGCTCATAATTGTAAGGTTGGGTTTTTTTTTTCCATTTATTTGCACGTTTGAACACATCCAGTAAATCTCTGTACTTTCACAGGCTTCCTCCATCGCTGCTTAAGGAATGGGGGAGGAAGGCACTTGCTAAGAATGAGAAACTAACATGGTTACTACTACTTTGAATTCCAAGGGTGTAGTAGGTAAGGCAAGGAGGCAGCTGGTAATGTAAGTTCTTGGTAACAGTGATGCTGACAGCCCTAGGTCTGTCCTAGATTCTGGTATCCAGACCAAAAAAACCCAGTCCGAACAAACAACAAAAAGAGAGAGGGAGAAAAAGAGAAGGCTGAAAACTCTTGCTGCAGGATCTGTACCCAACCCATCCCCAGCAAGAACGCACAGACTGTGATTGTGTGAAGGGAGAGAGGCTGAGATGGGCACCCAGACTTCCAAGCATGAGATCAGCTTAAATCCCTGTAAGTTAAACAGATAAAATAGTATTTATTACCTCTAGTAGATGAATGATGTGCTCCTGCTCAAAGAACAACCCTCTGCTTTGAGGAAATACATCAAGGACCCTTTCATGCCCTAAACCTCTAGGTTTTAATGTAGGCTAAAAAAGAAGACATAAATTAAACCCAATGGAGCTCTCCTTATATGACTAAGGAAGACACACGTCCAGAGCTCACAAGGATCTGGACAAGTCAGACAGCTTGTTCAAGGTCCAAGTTTAATCAGGTCAAATTGTTTGTTACGAGTTTCGGTGTAAATTGACCTTGTGGAACAAAGCTTCCCCCATGGTGGTACATCTTCGGTGAAGGTTGAGTTTGTGGTTCCAAAGAGACAGCATGTCCTAAATCACCAACTCTCTTCAGGCAAAAAAAAAAGTATTAAGCCAACGCAGCAAAGTACTAAAACTCACGTGCCATGGCATTTGAGCCACGGCACAGAGACTGTTTCCACAGCAGGGAGGAGTTCCAATATCTGCCTGAATAACTTTTCCTTTCTTTCCACAAAGAACTTCTATCTAGTGCCTCTCTTGAGTCCCAGACATGGAAAAAAATAGAAGAAGAGACTGCATCTGCTTCAGTTCTCCAGATGCACAAGGGAAAACCAAGGAGCGTAGCACCAGCTCAGAAGACTGATGATGCATCTAAACCCATCCCTGCACTGCAGTTCAAGAACTTGCTATCCAATGGCAAGTTCAAGCTCACTAGAAACACAGATCCTTTGACTGCTTCATTGCATAGGGGGTTGACATGAAAACTCTCCGATACTGGATCATTTCATGTTGCCACGTAACACAGAGAAAATTCCTGTCCTGTTTACACCAGAGCAACAATATCCCTGCACCTCATGAGTTATTTGGCCAAGCAGAAGGGTTGTGGCGAGGACAGAGGATGCCCTCGCCACTTCTACAAGCTGAAAAGGCTGTTGATGTTTTTTCTTTGCTGGGAGTAAATGATACTTAGTATCACATTAACCTGAGTCTCTTCCACAGTTTTCTCTACTGTTGTCTTTTTTCCCCTCCCTTAGGAGCTCTGTCTCATCCTCCAGCTCACCCCTTTGAGGCAAGTCAAGTGAGACTATTCACGGCATTATAATTGAGCAAGTGAATTGACACTGCTGTGAGGAAGGTAAACTGAAGTAGCTGATCCAACTGAACCTAAGGCAGCAACACTTCGAGTAGATGTCCAAGCCCATTGTTGAAAAATAACAAATACAAAGCTGCTCTTTGATCACTCTTCTGTATAACTGAAAATATCTAAAGCTCCCAGCAGCTCCGTCTGCTCTGTGTTGAAATCCTGCAAACTCTCAAGCCATAAAGCAGGATTGGGACTGGCGTACACCAGTTTACACCTCCTAATTCCTATGGATCCACTCTTAAGCCATAAAGCAGGATTGGGACTAGCATGACACCAGCTTGCACCTCCTAATTCCTATGGATCCAGGTAACCGTCTGGCTGTGAGCCACCGATGCTTCTATGTGGAAGGCCCTTCGCATTAAATCTTTTTCGCTCTTTCAAATACCATACTTTAATATCAAATATCTGACAATGAAGCCTGGACACACATACAGCATCCCATGAGCATCCTCTTGCCAGCTGCTATGAACAAAAAGTAGGACAATGGTTTTCTTCTCTTTTTCTAACCTCTCCCATTAAGGGAAAGAAAAGAATAGAACTGCACAGCAGCATGACAAATTATTTTGACCTTGTGTTATCTAAAGTAATTCATCAACACAGTTTATTGTATGGATAACTTCCAATAGGGAGGTCTATTTTACAAAGCTTTCTGCGTTGTCTCTCAAAGCTTTTCCTGCTTCTCTGAAGAAAAGAACAAGAGAAGAGTTCATTGAAATATAAATTATAGGTTTATTGGAGAACTGGGAAGAGCAAGTTACTGTGTTAATGCCCAAATTTGTTGCAGTGGCTGACAGGTTAGTCCTGTTACTTTGCTACTTTAAACATATGAATGCTAAAGAGACCTTAAAGTAAGTGTAAAAAGCAGAGTTCGATGCAATGTGGGTGTAAAAGTGTTCTCACTTCTACACATCCATAGGGCTGGGGAATACGGGTACCCATGGATGAACAGACCCTATTTCCCCTAAATAGGGAGTGACACATATAGAGCATGCAGATAAGTAGGCTAAAAGGGCATTTATGGCTCACGTAGACATATTATTATATACATAGATTGTTCTCAAACACAGAAGAACATAATAGTTAGAAGAGAGTGACAAAATAGCAATATCCTGCTTTAAATCCTGCTCTTTTACATCTAGTGTAAGACCTGGCCCTTCTTTTGCAGAAATAAACCCCCAAATTCCCCTTGATTTCTGTGATTTTGTAGCATCCTCACGTTGAACGGAAAATGAAATTCTCAGAGTGCATATAAAATGATATTTTAGTTTATACATTTACCAGGAAGTTGTCAGCATGGAACACTATAGATACTATGCAGAACAAGGTCCCAAAGGTGGAAAGGGCCCTGCCGTAAGGATGGTGTCTTGTGCTGAGTGCAGGACTCTCCACAAAGCCACGGACTGGTGGCTCTTCCTGCAAAATGCTGCCAAGATTGATTGTGACAGAGCTACAGAGGGCTAAAAGATGGCTTTTGGGTCATCTAAGCCAGTTCCTTGATAGCAGAAGCAACCCCACTCTATTACTCCTTTGTAAGAATTGTTTAGGTGGGATCTAAACTGGCTTGATCCCAGAACCCTTTCTGGAATGCAATTGCAAAATGTCACCTTTCAAACAGCAACACACATCCCCTGCCTCACCTTGAATTCATCTGTCCTGAACACGCAGGGCCAGAATTTTCCTAGATGTGCCAGCCAACTCTCATCTGTCCCTTTGCCAGGGGAATTGCCTGTTTGCCTTTGGTGTCACAAACCATCTCAGTTTTTTCTTGTCACTAACTGGTAATCCATAGTTCATAAGAGAGAGGGATGATTGAAATGAACAATGAGCATTTAGAAGTAGGGGTGATACCTCTCAGGGCCATTTTGGAACTGCAAGGTATAGAAACTGTGACAATAAAGTGCAAAAGTTCTCCACATCTGATATATTTGGAACTCTTATAAAATAAGTGCTCAAATATTTCACTCTTAATATTTCTAGTCTGATTTTAACAGACCTTAATTCATCTCTCAGTCACTTACTTCCATTTGTCCTGTTACTTCCATTTAATCCTCCAACTTTTGCTTTCTCTCCCTTGACCAACCTTTCATTGACAAGCAGCACTGATTTAGCAGTTGGCCTGCTGCGTGTTGGAGAAGTTTATCCAGCCTTGCTACCACAAACTCAGCAATTATCTCCCTTTACCTTCACAATTCCTGCCACCCTCCGCTAGCCCCACTGCTGGCATTTCAGTATCCACTACAAAAAGAAGAGAGCAAGTGATACTCAGCTGAGCTCTTCGTTTATCTCAGCAGCGTTGTCTCTATTTATCAGTCAGATCTTCTCCAGCAATGCTTTTGTCCGTTCCTAAGCTCAGCCAGCAAACAGACGTGCCCAAACTTGTCAGCTGGCTCTCAAAAAGCTTGGAACAGAACAAACAGGCTGAGAAAAGCAGGAGGGGGGGCAACCAGAATGTCATGAGATGCACCAACGCTGTCAAAGGCTAGAGGTTGTTTTCCCTAGTTATCTAGGGATGCTCAGCTAGACTACACAGACAAAGAGGAAGAGAGGGACTGGTCTGAAGTCGTGTGATGTAACAGATTCCCACAATAAAAGATTTCTCCTTTGCATTTCAGGATTCTGATTACAAGGCTTTGCAAAATTCCCCAACCATTTGCCAGTGCAGCATCAGAAGCTGTTTTAATGCTCTATGTGTAACGTTCCCAGTAGAATAGGGTTGTGGTCTTGAAAAGTTGGTATTACGACTTCATTTCATGATTCAACGACAAACAAACAAACAAACAAACAAAAGGAAATTAATGCGAAGATTCCAAACTCTTATTGGAGCACAAAGACCATCAACAGTGATGTCATGATCAAAAGCAGGACTAACAAATAGGTTTGTTTCATCTGTAGTATAACATTTGTCTGAAGGTCTCACTGCTCCGGAAGCCATTCCTAAAAGTTAGCAAGAAGAACATTTGAAAAGAAGAATAACTTGCCTTCCTTTCTTACATTTTATCTGTCATATATAGCCGGATTAGTACAAAATGTGAAGGGAAGCCTTTAAACCCAGGGAAAAAAAACCCTGCTGCAGACCTTCTGCCTGATTTCATTTCACTGCATGAGTTCAGAAAGGGAAGAGCGTGGAGAGAAAATATAATGCCAGGTATCCCTGTGAATACCAGTGACCACATTAGGCGGTCACGTGCTTCTAAATCTACTAGCTTTCAGTCACTGCAGACTAATTTTTTTTCCCAGCTTCACTTCCCTGGTGAGGATGCCTGTTCTGGGCAGGGCAGGGCTAAGCAATCGGTCTGTGACAGGGACTCTTCAGCCCCCTTGTAATCTCTGTTCTTATCACCACCAGGATAGGGGCAAAGCCAAGGCAACCTGCCTTATCTGATGCCATGCCAAGAAATGATAAACATCCTGTATCTTGCAGGAGCCCCTGAAAATCCCCTGCCAGAAGAGAAGCCTCTTTAATCCAGCGATTCAGAGAATGGGAGCAATATGGAGGAAGATGATACAATACGAACAAGGACAAGGAATAATAGGTATAAACTTGAACATAGAAGGTTCCCCCTCAACATGAGGAGAAACTTCTTTGCTGTGAGAGTGCCAGAGCCTGGCCCAGGCTGCCCAGAGAGGTTGCAGAGTCTCCCTTT
>WTSP01019531.1:35964-77348 GCA_025331215.1 Actenoides lindsayi | reverse complement strand
CCGGTCTGCCAGGGATGTGCGGAGCCACGGGACCTCCCCCCCCCCCCCACCCCGGCTCTTCTGCCCCAAGTCACGGTGATGCCCCCTGCCCCCTTGCCGAGAGCCCTGGCCCGGGGGCAAGGAGGGAGGCTGGGCTTTGGCTGAGGGGGTGATGAGCCCTGCAGCCAAGCTCAGGGTACCGAGCCTCCTGGCCGCCCTCTTCCTCCTCCTCACGAGGTAGTCAGGGAGCTTGGCCGCATTTGACGTGCGAGGTACAGAGAGAAGGTGCAGCCTGGCAGAGCACGTGCGGCTGCTGAACCAGGGGGCATGTGTCGGATGGGGAGGGGGGCTAAGCCCTGCCAGCCCAAAGGCTCTCAGCACCTTCCCAACAGGAGCTGCTGTCCAGCCTGCGGTCCCTTTGCAGACAGAAGAAGGACAGGAAGGGATAAGGCTGCAGGTTTTGGCACACTGCTGAGGGTGACCCCCTCACTTGGGCTCTCACCCTGCCTTCTTGGAAGCTCTTTGGGAACAAGAGAGTGATCCCGCCACGTGCTCAATGAGCCAAATACAGTACTTTTGTCAGCAAAATGAAGCAGTTCTGAGGTTCAGTCTGGGAGGAAAGCAGAAATAGCCCTCATTTAGTACAGAGGCCACAGAAATAGCATTGTTCCCCTCTGAGGAAAGCCAGGGGCAGTGAGGTCTCTGAGACAGAGAAAGGAGAGACACATCTGAGATTAAAAGGCTGTTCAGCAAAGAGGGAGCAAGGACACAGTGCCACAGGGGAAAGGGCACACAGCCCCTCCAGTCCCTGCATGAAACTGCCAGAGTGGCCAGGGGACACAGGGCCAGTCCCTCCCCAGATATGGCAGGGGCTGGAACCGGCCACCAGGCAGCTCTGGCTTAACTCATCCTGTCTCTGCTCCTTTCCAAAGCAAAAGGGATTCACCGGAGCAAGAGATGCGCAGAGACAAGGCAGCATTGTTCCCCAACCCACCCTGCATCTCTCCTGGGAGCACACCAACCCCTCGCAACATGCCACGCAAGGAATTTTGTTATGGGATTGGGTTGCAGACATATTGCTTATTGCCAGCTCAGGTGAGTCAGCCTGCTCAGAGGCTGATGTGCCACCAGAGAAAACCGTAGGTGGGAGGGAGAGGAATCAGCCAGAGACCAGGGTGCATGAATTCCCACAGCTAAAAAAACTAACCTTGGGGCTTCTGGATATGAGGCTGGACTGGGATGGTCAGGAGTTCTCTATCAGATCAAAACAGGGCAGGGACAAAATTCCCCCTTACCCTCCTAGAACCACGCTGGCCTGAGGCACCCCCCCATTTATTGGAATCGAGCATTCGGGGGAGTGGAGAACATGCCTTCAATTCTGCCAGCCTCAAATTAGAGGGAAAACTATAATTGTTTTCAGCAGTAAAACAATGAGGCTGTGGAGCTGCAGGTGCAGCACCTTCACTTGCAATTAGACTAGAACGGGTCAATGGGGCTTGGTCAACTAGAAACCCACAGAAGCTCCAGGTTTAAAGCTCTTCTGGAGAGTGAGAAATGTGGCCCTGAATCTCTAAGTAGACAAGTACGCAGAAGGGAAGAAAGCAGCACTGGGAAATGACAGCTCATCCACACTCATCCTCCTGCTGGGATAAGCAACGCTGCAGGTAAGATGAGGCTTGGCAAGCAGGAATATCAGCACGGAAAAATCCCAGGTTCTGCTTGACCTGAAGCCCCCCCCAAACAGCCCACTATGCAGGATGAAAGTACCTGAAAGACAGGCAGACGGGGGGGACAAACAAGGCAGGGAGCCCCTGAGCACCAGACACACCTCATAACTGGTTGTGGTGAGGAGCTGAACTCCCACATTCTGGATTGCACTTGATAATATCAGCACCTACTGAAGGACCCACCTCCTGGCTGCTGCCCGCCAGCCCAGGGAAGCTCTTGTGGGTCACGGGAAGGGGTGGTCCCCTATTAGTCCAACAGGCAGGGCAGTCTGTGTGGGAAAGCGAGCAAATCATCCTCTTTCCAGGTCTTCTGGGGTCATTTTGGTCCTCTGTGCCTTGCATAGTATTCTTCAGCTACTGAAGCAAAACCCCTCTTGTTGTTTGGTTGCAGTACTGCAAGGGAGAAACCTGCGTCGTGTCCCGGATCAGCACAGAGAGGACCTGTCGTATACATGCGATGCGTGTGGGTGTGCATTCTTCATATTTATTCTTTTTTTCCACCAGGAGGATGTTGAAGCTAACACTTGTCATTACAGAGCAGAGAGGGACCAAGGAATGGTCCTGTAGCATGTGTGGCATGGGAGCAAGGCAAAGCCCTTCACTGGAGCACAATGCCTGTGCCTGCAAGTGCGTGCAGAACTACAGGGATAAGCCATCTCAGCAATCATTCCTCCTTTTTGCCACGTTCTCTATGGCTCTGCTACACACCTGGACTAAGAAACATGACCTACAACATTTGACCATGACACTGAGCCTCAAGGAAAGGCAAATCCTTCTGCGCATCCAGATTTCCTCTGCTGGTACCGTGCCAGTCTTCTTTTATCTCCCTGGCTACTGCTGTATTTCCTTTTAATTCCCAATACAGGTGGCAAAAATGTCTCTCAAGGTCCATCTCTCCAGCACCGAGAACCATGGTAGCCATCATATGCCACGAAGCTTGGTCTGAGCAGCCCTGGCTGCAGGGCTGGGTAGCCGGTGCAGCCCCAGGAGCCAAGTCCTCGGGGGGAACGCAGAGAGGAGGGTGGGTGGGAGCACACGGGTGGGGAGGGGAGGCTGAGCAGCTTTCTCCAAGCTGCCACCAATGGGCACCAGCTGGGATGTTTGGGATCTCAATTATTATCTTTTTTTTTGTTTGTTTTTAAAAAGCCAGCCTCACAGAAAACTATAAATTAATCTGCTAATTAAATACTCAGGTGAGAGAGCAGGGAACCTCCAGCTGTGCAAGTAGAGGAGGGGCTATGGCTTCTTCCTCAGGTAATTGGAAGGGATCCAGCCCTCCCAGCACGGCCCCCCAGTCAGAACCTTGCAAAACCACCAGCCACTGCTGTTCTTCTCGCGAACTTCAAACAAAGTCCCTTCTTTAAAGCTGTTGGTCTCGTCGTCACCTTCAAAATCCGCCACTGCCACATACAGAGCTTCCCTGGTGACGTCCAGACTGGAGACAGGGGCTGAGGTCCTCTCCTTGGCTTCCCCTCTCTCCACTGGCTTGGATATGACCTTTGGGCTTACACTGCTTTTCGCTTTGGCTTCATCTTGGATGGAAGCAGAGAGGAAGGGCCTGGCTTTTGGAGGAACCAGCATGGGCCTCCCAGGCACTGGGGACAGCCTCATTTCAGGCGCTTCCCATGCTGGGGCCCTGGGCTCTGCCATGGGACCAGGGGCAGGACCCCCTGTTTTCTTGGGTGGGGGTGGTCTGCGGGGTGGCACAACAGGGCGTTGTGGTGGGGGCTCCCTGGCACCTGGGGGGTTTGCTGCTCCCAGGGGAGATTTGGGCAGCGCCTCTCTCATGGAGTGGCCCTCCAGCTTGGGCAGAGGTTTGCTCTCCATGCTCGGTCGCTCCTGAAACCTTCCAGAAGCCTCCAAAGAGACTGTGGCATTACTGAAGGAGCTTTCTCCAACAGCAGTGTCCTGCTCGGAGGGTTTCTCTGGGCACTTTGCAGGTCTAAGCTTGCTCCGCAGGCTGCAGATGTCTAGTTTATCATCAGCTGGAGGTGGATCAGTCCGGGCAGTTGCAGCAGGTTTTGGCCTGATCTGAGGTCTTGACTTCAAGAATGGATTCTGGGCAATGGGCTCAGGCTTGTCCTCCACAGGCTCAGCTTTTGGCTTGGTTGGCTTAACAATGGGCCGGAGGTTTGGCTTCTTCACTTCTTTGGCTGACACCTTGTGTCCACATTCCAGTCCCATTTCATTTTTCAGCTGGAAGAGTTTACCCTTCTCTGTCTTCAGCTCAGGTTTCTTGCTGTCCTTTGGGGCCGCTGACTGCTTGGGTGGGATCATGGGCAAAATCATACCTGGGGGCTTAGGGGGAGGCCTCTGCCTCTCCAGTAACTCGCCTTCTGATTTAATGATGGACTCCTTCCTGGGCGGCAGGCTGGGCTTCTCCTCCGTGTCACGGTCCGAGATCTCCTCGTACCCCCCGGCAAAGGCTAGGTCCCCGCTCTCGGGAGCCTCCTTCCCCTTCCAGTCTCTGGCCCACTTCCCACCACAGTCCGTACCATTAGGAGGAGCCTCTGGCAGAGGACGGCAGGGTCCCGTCGCTTCCTCGCCAGCGCCGCTGTCGGCGGCGGCATCGCCGAGCCGGAGCTGGGCCATCTCGTTGGGTAGCGGAGCCAGGAAGTTCGGCCTGGATGCGTTGCTGGTTTTCTTGTACTTATCAATGAACGTGGCGGGGGCCCAGCCTTCCTTCTCCTCAATCTGAATGTACCACCAGCCACTCAGGTTCTTCTCAATAACCTGCCAGGAGAAGAGGAAACCTCAGACATCTGTGGAGGATCCCTCTCTGCTCACCAGGGGATGCTGGGTGCCTCTGGAACGATGTCAGAGTGGTACATGTGCCTCCCTGTCCTGGTAACCGAAAGCCATGAAATCACAGGACTGCTGTCCTAACGGGGAGGGGGACCCACACCTGCTGTCGACCCCTGCCAGGGAGGGGAACCTGCACGCCATGGGGCTGAGGAACGACACGGCCACGTCAAGGAGCTGTGGCTGAGCTGCCACCATCCCGCCGGGGAGACAGGACCAGGATGCCGGGTACTGGCGGTGGCCACTGCGTGGCACTGTGGGAGCGATCAATCGGCACCGACACTGCCCGGATCGGATTGGCCACTGCCTGGCCTCTGCAGCTCCACAACTCGGGCTGGGACCTGGGAGGAGCTGACTGGGGCAGCCATAAAGGAAAAATCCTCTCACAGAGGCACAGCTTACAGTTTGAAAAGCAAAATCACATCTGCTAGAGGGATTCTGCCAGCAAAAGTGGGTGTGCCAGGAAAGCAGTTCTGGAAGGGTTTTTAACTTTACACCTGGCCCAAATAAGAAAAATCCCACCATCTCTATCCCTATTTGTGATGTGGTTTCATCTCCGCTTGCTCAGGCACCACAGCACCCACACACTTGGGGGACAGGCCAGCAAGAGCACCAGGGACTCCAAAGTCTCATGAGCTCATACAGGTTTTTCTCCCCCTCTAGGTGGGCCCTGGGATGTTAACTGTCCACAGAGGCTATCACATGCACCACCATGCCCAGCTTCCATCAGAACTCCGTGGTGAGATTTTCCTTGCCTGGAAAGGGATCTCCTGTCTGAAACAGGTCCCAGGGCAATGGGAGTCAGGAGCACTGCACCGATGTGAAGATGTGTGAAGGGAAGATAATGGTCTCACCTCTACTTTCATTCCTGCTTGGAAGCTGATGCCATCAGGGATAGTGGTCTGGAAGTCAGCGATGGTGTAATATTCCTCTTCCACTTGAGGAGGGACAGGAGGTTTAGGCAGGTTCAAACCACGTGGCTATGACAAGGGAGAAAAGTAAACTCATCAGTGTGTTTCTAGAGAAGGTGCACTTAGTGCCATGGTCTAGCCAAGGTGGTGGTGATACATCATAGGCTGGACTTGTTGATCTCAGAGGTCTTTTCCAGCTCCAATAATTCTGTGATTCTGTGTGACACAGCACCCACACAGCCCACCAGCCTGCAGAGACACAATCCAGCACGGCCAGGCCAGGGAGAGCTGCTGTGCAGCATCCTCACCAACATACACCAGCAAACCATTCCCAGGCTGAGAATTGCTCAGCACCAGAGCTCTTGCTGACAGCAGAGTGACCCTCTCCAGAGGGAAGGAGACACTCTGCCAGCCTCCCACTGGCAACTCGGCCTTGCGGGGCAGACTGGCCAAAAGTTCATTTAAGGACCACATGTAGAGAGGAGTCTGAAGGCAGCGGGGAGGTGACAACATGTGCTCCAGCTTTGAATGGAGCACAGGCAAACAACAACCAGTGACCAGTCCTCCTTTCAAAGGTCCTCTCCAAACTCCCTTTGCCACTGCTGCCTTCCTATATCAGCTGGTACTTACTATGGTGAGATCTCGGCGAGGAGGGGGTCTCTGCCTCATCTTTGGTGACTCTGTGGAGGAAGAATTTCAGGTGCTGTTTTGTTTCTGGCTTTTGATCACAAAAGACAAGTGAAAGAGAAAATGGGATGAGAAGGACCAAGCCTGCCCCATGGGCAAGGAAGCTGAAGGAGGAACCTTTCTGCCTTGTACGCTGAGTGGCATGGGTCACCCAGGTTTTGAGGGCATCCCACTGGATAAAGAACCATCTTTGCATCATCAGGTGCTGCTAGGAAACGCAGCTCAGGTCACCACATGGAATTGCTTTTTCATTGCAGGCCTGACCGAGAAGACCTGGTTTGCAGAGGGTTAAATTGTCCCACCTTCTGAGAGGAGAGCATCTCCATTCAGTGAGGGGGAGGCTTTTTATTCCCATCACAACTGCTGACCCTCAGCAGGGCCTGGGCAGCACTGTGCTTGTGCCCCATCTGCCCGTGCAACGTTACCTCCAGGCCTTGCTGTAGAGCTCACAGCACCTGCAAGCCTTCTGCCTGCCTCACGCCCCACGATGTTGCCCAAAAGCCTACGGGAAAGGCTGTGCTGACAGCCCAGCCACCACCAGCCTGCTCCCGCCTGGCCACTTACTGCGTCGGATGTCAGCATTGGGCAGGGGACGGCTGTCGAACCTCCCGTCCCTCTGGCCAGCAGGTCCATCCTTCTCCCTGCTTGCCACCACCTGCTGCCGGGAGATGCCATCCAGATCCAAGGCACTCGAGTGAGCGGAGGAACCTGATCCCAGCTTCTGCGAGAACATCTCTCCATTCCCCTTTCTGAGGTAGGAGGCGGGGGCCCAGCCTTCTTGGCCCTGGTACCTGTGGTGGCAACAACAGCAGTGTCACTGTGCAGAGCCCCCAACTGCACCGGGGCCACAGCCTTCCCAGAGAAGGGACCCACTGCGCTGGAGTAGCGTTGAGCCATTGGATGTCCCCAGAGCCAGAGCTCAGGACACACGTGGCTGAAGGTACCGCGTGCCCTGGGCAAAAGGAGCTTGCCGGGTGTCATGCTCTGTGGCACATGGGCAACCGGAGAGCTTCAGTTATGACTAACGTTGTCGTGCCAGCCGGCTGCAGGCAGCGGGCCGAGGGCTGGGAATGGCACGAAGCCTGACTTCCCTTTCACCTCAGCAACGGCACCAGTTCAAGATGAAGCGCGCTGGCAGGGGAAGCGGAGGCGAAAACCAGAGCACTGCTGCTAGGATTGATGTACCTGGTTTTTGGAGAAAGCACAAGCCCTCTGCCTGCATGCCGGCAGCCTGGATCCCTTCCCTGCACTGTTTAGGAGAGAAACCAGCCCCGTGATCTGAGTGAGAAACCACATCCGCAGTCTCCCTGCCGTGCTGGAGGGTCCCACGCCAGCGTCAGAGACTCTCCCCGCTGGCTGGGCTGCAGCCACTATGTTCAGATGGCACCAGCTACTGAGCTTGTAATTGCCTTTGGAGCTCTTGTGGCAGCTCTCCTCTGCTTAAAAAGTCAATGGACATTTTTCTGGGGCTTTGCTACTGCCAAGACCAGAGGTTCAACGTAAGGTTAAGAAAATTGCAGCATGTGCTCCCATCCTGCTCAAGTCCGGCCGTTTGCTAGACCACAGATGAGAGAAAATGAGCTTCCAGGAGAAAACAAGTATCAGCTCGAGATAATCTGGAGTCTTTGGCCTCAGCACACCCTTCACAGAGCAGACCTGGCCCAGACAATGGCCCTTCTCCACAGGAGCTTCCTAACACAGCCAGAGCATCCAGCCTGCCTCCAGGACACTCACTGGTTTTCCTATCAGCAGCACATGACACAGCACTAAAGCTCTCGCACCGTTTCCCTTTGCGCTGCTGGGGCATGTGATGCCGTGAGACAGTCCACCTTCCAGCACAGGAAACTGGGGGATTTTAGAGATGTTTAACCACAGCTACGCTCGGCTGAAGCCCTGAATGTCAGCTAGCCTTCGTTTGTAGGGATGGTGAGAAACGAGCTCTGGTACTCTGCCTTCCCCATACTCCAGACTTGCCTTTGGACTCTATATCCCACGTGCATCAGGTCTCTGCTTTGCACAGCACCAGCTGCAGTGCCAGGGAAAAGGAAGGGGTAGGGACGGTACCTGATCTTCCACCAGCCCTCCAGGTTCTTCTGGATCACCTCCACCACAGCCCCTTTGTCCAGGTTCATTTCATCCTGGTCTCTTGCGGTATATGGGTAAATAACAGTGTACTTCTCCTCTGTGGGAAGGAAAGAGCAGTTTCACAGAGCTACTGTTTTACAGAAACCTGGACTCAGTCAGACACCAGTTAAGTACTTCATATAACGACAATTCCTGTTGTAATACACGTGCAAACACACAGAGATACACAACAATGTCAAAAATGCCAGTGAAATGTATTTCAATACAAACCCAGCTGCATTTCAAAATATAAGCTTAGGTGAGCTAGTCTGGCCCAAGGAGAAGCTGTCTAAACCAGTTCCTCCTCTCCCTTAGGACTAAAGGATATCTTTTAAAAACATCTCTTCTTTCACCTGCTCTTCACAGAAGCCCTTCCATGCCTCCATTTCAGTTCAAATTTATTTCTCAGAGCCTTTAAAGAACTGTCCGCAGTACTGGGAAAGAAATACAAACATGCTCTCACACACAGCTCTCTACTGCTCTACAACAGCAGGTCTATATAAACTCCTCCATTCAACAGCTGGGTCCCCCAAAACATTGATCAAAGCCATGTCATGAGCCCAGAGAAGCATCTGATGTTGTGTCCACTAGACCAAATGAAGGTTAGCAGGGACATGGATGCTCTTTTCAAGAGGATGGAGAAATAACTTAACAGCCATGTGGACAATACATCAGATAAACAGGTCCATCCATCCATCCATCCATCCATCCATCCATCCACTTCTCTCCCTCATCTTGTCCTGTCCTCTCTAGAAGAAACCCAGGAAAGCAATTGGCTGTGCTTAAGCAGTGCCAAAATAGGGTGAAGGCCATTTTGGGAAGAGTCCACCTCCTCTGGACATACATAAATACCCACCATGCAGGTTTCCTGGATGTCTTCTTGGAGGAGCACAGTCTTCAAAGGGCCTTATTTCCCACTCCCTTCATGCAAATGAGTCAAAGCAGGAAATCTCTTGTCACAACCAGCAAAACCACGCTGTCTCTTCTCCTGACCTCAGCCACCAACCCCAGGACCATGGCTCAGAGGAGTTACTCTTATGGGAACTAAGGCAGCAGTTGCAAGAAGTCTGCATACATGTGTTTTGGGGGAAAACAGAAACTCCAGCCTCTGTACCCAAAACAAGCCTCAAAAAGTGAAAAGGAACAGGTGACAGAGAAAAAAGCTGGACATGAGTGGGCATAATGGAAGGCTGAGGAGCAGGTATGGCACTGAGGACTGGCTGAAGCAGGGTTCATTACATGCAAAGCAAACAAACATGCAGACAAGGCTTCAAGCACAAAACATGGGCAGCTGAACGAGTCTCTATGAAGTCCACCTTGACCCCATCCACTGGCGTACAAGTCCCCAAGAGTCCGACGGCGGCCAACGTGCCTGGGCAGAGACCAGTATCTCCATGGGACTGGGAAGAGCATGTTGGGGAAGCAGGAGAAGGACAAGAGAGGACATAAGGAGACAGCACTTCAGGTCCAAGAGGAGACAGGGCTGACACCAGAGAGTGGCATAGAGGCTGTACTCACCTGGAGCCCTTTGGGACCCCTCCCCAGTCTGAGCCCCCCCCCTCCAACACCCGAGACAAGGGGCTGAGCCAGCTACAGCACTGCTTTGAGCGTACGGCGATGAGCGGGCAGGATGTGTTCTCCAGGGGCATTTCAGATTTGCTCTAAGCAAAGATTGCAACCTTGCTATTCTCATAATGTGAGCTCACATGCGCTCTTCGATCTGCACAGGTTTAGAGGAGACGTGAATTGTTCTAGGACCTGCACTTTGCTCCTCCTCCACTGCAGGCAAAACAGCTCCCTGGGGCCTAAGGGAGGCACTGGCATGGCATAACTGAGTGTTCCCTGGAGATGGCACCTTCAGCCCCTCTGGAGAGGAGCAGGAAGGCCAGCAGTTACAGAGACAGTATCCAGCTGTCCTACTCCTGCTGCAGCACTGGAGCAGAGCACCGGGCAGGCAGGACCATTACGGGCAGACACATCTGAACAGTGTGTGTAGGTTTGCCCTTCCCCAGGCTCGTGGCCTGCCTAAGTCAGGGAGGACTATGCAGTCCTGTGAGCAGCTCAATGCAGTTCAGCAGGAAGAAACTGGGGCAGGTGTCTCCAGCAGCTTCTTACCTTCATCAGGCTGCATTGAGAACTCATCCTGGACACCATCCTGGGCCTCCAGGCAGGTCGCCGGTACCCAGCCTTGCTCCTCCGAAGTGCTCACAAACCACCAGCCTGAGAAAAGAACAACACATAGCTCAACCAAGGGCTCCCACCAGTCAAAACCTCCTTCCCTCCATAGGATGAGCGTGGGGGGCTTTGCCCCCTCCTTGCTGCCTACACAGGAAGCTCAAGTGACACCAAAGCAACAGAGCCAAGCGCTATCCGAAAGGGAGCACAGACGGCAGCACGGGAGAGTCGCAGCCTAATGACATCTAAACGTACAGTTCCCTCCCCATGAAAAACAGGAGAGGCTCTGAGAACTGAATGGCTCCAGCCATGGCATTTGCTTTCCTTTTTCCCCCCTCCTGCCCCCCTTCATGGTTCATTTTCTCTCAGTCTGGGTCAGCAAGCCCAGGCTAATTAGCAGAGATGAATACACTGTCTGCCAATCGATAGCCGACTCCCACTGAGCTCTTGCCTTCGTTACATTTGTGGAAACAGCAAATTTTAAAAGCTAAGAGCAAATGCAGGATTAAAACATGAGCTCTCCCAGTGGAAACCTAGCCAGCTCCACAGCGGCCACAAGCAATTCCGGGCCACCCTGGGTGTCCAATCAAAATAAACGCGTGCTCCTCAGTTATTAAAAGCACAAACTATTTGTGTCTTTAGGGGGGGGGAAATAAAGACTGAGCATTATCCTCAGAATCTCACCAGTGAGTCAATTAGAAAGACAACTAGATTGTCAGGGAGGGAATCAGCAGCTACCTGCGTGGAAAGGAAAAGCAGGGCTGACATTTGATAAATAAATTATTTGCCATAGCTTTTGAACTGGTTGTGCTAATAGGTTTCACTTGCTTCAGGGTTGCTTTTATTGTCCTCATTCTCCAACACAGCTGCTGATGCAACTAATCCTCTGGGGACAGGCTCTCCAGAATTTTAAAATCTGTTTTCACAATCCATCTTTAAACCCCTCTACGAAACTTCTGTTCACTGAAAGGAACATACTCCCCTTTTCAACAAGCTCCAGAAGCTGGACCCACGACATGACTCAATCCCTTTGCAGAGGTTAAGAGCGAGTTTTAGTTCTGAAGTAAGTGAATAGCTGGGCTGCCTGCCCCGCTCCACGGCTGGGTGTTGCTTTGTGTTTGGAGGCAGGAATTGTGAAAGCACAATGAGGGCTTTCATGGGCACCATGAGAGTGTCCCCTCCTCTGGCAATAAAACAAGCCTCCCAACTCTGGGAATGGCTTTTGTCCTCAGGACCCATCGGCCAAGTTCTTCAGCACAAAGAAGCATAAAGTAGAGACTGTAAAAGATGGACGGTGCCTGGCGCTCAGCACATGGCTCACCAGACCCTTCCTTTAAAGAGAGCCCTGAAGTCCATGCTCGTACAGCCCGCAGACTGAAGCTGCTTCCTCCACATCCCACCTCAGCTGACCATCCAAGGATATCCCTGTGAGGTGCCTGGAGGCTGTTTTACTTAAGGTCCTGTTAGGAAAACACTGACAATACAGGATTGCTGTTCCTGCCCCTGCTCTTTGACTAGACACGAGGCCCTTTGCCAAGACAAACTCTCTGTACCTGATTCGTTCTTCTCAATGATATCCACCAACTGGCCCACGCACAAGCTGATCTCGGAGCTCTCCTGCTTCTGGTAGTCCGCCACCACGACATACTGCTCCAGCACCAAGGGGTCAACCGATGCAGAGTCAGCTCCTGCACAGGGGAGGACAAGAACCGACCCATGTGCCAGGGTCAGCACCAGCTCCCAGGAGTGCGGGCCACCGCTCCCAAGCACCTGCTGGCCTGCGAGCAGCTCCAGGACACCCTGGGGACCCCAGCGTGAGAGACGTGCGCCGCAGACTTGGGCAGAGTGAGGAGGAAAGAGACCAAACCAGCAGCCAGGTGAGATGGGTACAGCCAGGTGAGACCTTTCACTTGCTACCCACCTTCCTGCTCACAGGCAGAGCTGTCCAAGCAACCCAGCCACTGCCACAGATGCCCACATTCCCTGCTGTCAGAGACCGAGGGAGCTCGGGGCAGTCGCCAGTGCACTGGCATCAGCTGCCCCAGTGCCGGACCAGCTCAGACCCCAACTTAATACACACACATACAACCTGACGTGAGTTTTTCTGGTCCTGGCTCAAGAGCCTGGACACCCAGACAGAGGGGTGTTTGCAAGATGGAGCAGCAGCCTCCCTGCCACCGCTGCCCTTTGTATCTCCATCACCTTCTTGCAACCGGCCAGCACGGTTTGCTCGCCCTGCTATTTGCTGCACTAACTCTGCTCAGCTCCTCTGCTGGAGAGCCCCATTTCATGGCAGAAAAGAATAGAAAACCAAATCAAACACCTCAAGGAGGAGTAAACGGGCGGGATGCACCGGGAGCAAAGCTGCCCCGTGATCCGAGAGCCGGGGGAGGGCTGGCTGCGCGGAGCCCGGGCGGGCTGCAGGTGGCACTGCAGGCCAAGGCCAGGGACGCCCGGGAGGGGTGCAGGTGGCACTGCAGGCCAAGGCCAGGGACACCCGGGAGGGCTGCAGGTGGCACTGCAGGCCAAGGCCAGGGACACCCGGGAGCCCCGCCGGCCCCTCTGCCCGGGCACCGGCAGCCAGGCACAACAGGGAGAGGCACTGGTAGCCCTGCAACAGGGGTTCCACTCCCAGCCATCACTGCTTTAGAAAACTCTGTCCCTATGCAGAGAGCAAAGCCACCCTTTCCCCATGCGTGCAGAGAGGCCGGCTGTGTGCAGGGAGGCCACGAAGTGTCCCCAGGGCTTTGCAGGCTCTCTGCGTGTGCTCAGTGCTGAGTCCAGCTCATTCAGCCCTACCGAGCTGGGCTCAGCCTCCAGCTAAACCAGCCGCTCGGTTACCCAGAGCACCAGCAACGCTTGCCCCATCTGCCTTCATAAGCCTCCAAGAAGCAAAAACCCTTCAGTCAGAAACTCTTGCCCGTGCCTCCCCTCCACCCCAGGCACTGGCTCTGGGCCTCCCAACACAACACTTTGCCTCGTGGCTTCGCAGCCCGTCGGATGAGGACACTGTTCTATCACCCCCTTCTCCTCCCCAGGTGTAGTAAGAATGAATTAACATTTGCCAAGAGCTTTGGAAATAGGGCAGCGTTGATTTTCATAGGATGAGTGATACAAAGGACACACACACCTGAGCAGGGGAGCAGCGTGCGCACGCTGCGCAGGGAGCCCGGCCCTCTAGCTGCTACCACGCGGCAGGATACACGGGACAACCACCTCCCAGTCTCTGCAGGGTGTGACATTACACAGAGTGGTGGTCCCTTGGGACACTTAGGTGAACCGCAGCAAAGGAACTCAGACTATGTTACCAGGAACGAGCTTCTCTGGACAAATGCACCTACACTGCAAGAGGCCCCAGCAGCTCCCCATTCACATTAGAGCTCTCAGCCTGACAAAGATCTTCCCTATAAGGGAACCTATTGCAGGGAGCAGGTTCCCCCATAGGAAACCTAGGTTGGCATATTCATCCCAAAAGGGTGTGATTAGAGATGGACAAGAACTAGCAGGTCTTCAGCAATACTAGGATGCTCTGCTGCCTCACAGAGAAGTTTTTCTGCACACAGGGTCACAACCTCTCAAACTCGTCCTGAGAAAGAAACACCTCAACAAAGATTTAAATGAATAATTATCTTCAGGACCATCTCATTTAAAGGAAGATGAGGCAAATTGTATGTGTTACTCTGCTATAAACAGCACCCTGTAGAGCTCCAGGTGAGCTGGCCAAGTGCAGAGGATCTCTTACCACTAATGAAAGCTTCCTCCATAACAAAACCCAGAGGTGGGGCACCAAACAATTAAAAATAGCCCTCTAAAGTAAATGGTAGATGCTGGGACTATCTGTTCTACTAGCTCAATTAAAGGTTTGTGCTCAAAGTGATCAGAGAAATCTACCCAGCCCCTGAGAGAAGAATAACAGCTATAGGAAGAGAGAAGTACTCTCCTTTCTGTCTCCTCGCTATAATTACACCCGATGCTCTGAGGCTATTTGTAGTTTCAGCAGGCAATTCTGGATCCTCCAATGTACCTATTAAACCAGCAACAGAAGTGGTAAACTGAGCTTGAAGGAAGAAGTAGGAGTTAATTTCAGGAGTGTCTTCACCTGGCATAATTGTCCTCAACCACAAAAATATACAAGTTAACAACAAAACAACCTATATATGGGCAGACTTGGGTCTCTTAAAAATAGCAATGGTGTAAACCTTACCATGTGAGATGAGAGACAGTACTAAAGCTCTGCAGCTGGGGAGGAGGCATTAGTACAGTCCAGAGCCCATAAGACAGTGAGTTTTGCAGGCAGCTGTAGGCAGGAGCACAGACTGTGTCTCCTGAACATTCCTCACTTAGGAGACTGACACAAACATGGCCTAGAGAAGGGACGTGCATTGAAGCAAGAGACCACTGAGGTCCTTGGGATGGATTTGCAGAACTGATGCTTGCTGTGGAAGCAGGAGACCACCAGGGAGAGACACACAGCAGCTGACTCCAGGCAGCACACATCCCAGCTGTGCACACATCCAACCCAAGAACTGCTCAGCGCAGTGACCTTGTTCTCGAGATACATTTTATACGGGTCAGCCCATAAATCTTTGCAGATTTTGTTAGACCAGGAACTTGGCCATTTGCCCAAAGTGTTGAGATGTACAAAACCAGTAGGAAATCTTATAGATAGGGAGTTGAGACATCTCCAGACTTTCCAATTTCTGGCTTTGCAGTATCAATGCTAAAAGTGAGGACTTTCTTGCTGGGCTTGGACACTGGTGTCTTCAAAGGGAAACAAAGAGCTCAGAATTGAAATAAAGGGGCACACGTATTTGTTTTAGACGCCTGCTTTTGCTATACACTCTAGCTCTTGCCTAATGCATCTTCAAAAAATGTCATGCTTTGGATAAAGTTTCTTTGACCTAGTCCTCTGGCCTCTGCTTATCAGACCCAGTGCTCTCAGGACAGCCCTTCTTCCTCCAGACTTGAGTTTGTGAGGATCTGTACTGCAAAAGTGACTTTGTTCCTGTTCTCACATGAAATGGGCACTAGATGTTGTGCTGTCATCTCATCTCTCCAGGCATTATTTCCAGATCTGGAAAATAATGACGTGGAAACACCATTCACCAGTGGAGTTTTGGAAAGGTCCTCCTATGGCTGCTGTAGGATACGAGAGCTGTGTTTTCACTGCCTCTGATTCGATTACATACTGTGGTTTGGGGTCTCTGCAATGCAGACACATTACGTAGCAAAGCAAAAAGGACATGCTACACAAGAAAGCATCTAAAATAAAACTGTCGGGTAGATATTGGAGCTCTCCACCAGCTTCCTTGGGCAGCTCCACCCAAATATAAACTCTGGAGACGGTTTCAGGTTTCCCTGCACTAAGTGCTGCAACGAAGCCATGACTCTCCATCTGTGCTTTCTGTTGAGCTGCAAGAGGAGGAGAGAATAGAAACGCTCAAAACAGTCTTGGGGACTGAGATGATGACTACTTTTAGATGTACCTAAATCAGTGGCCAAGGCAGGCTTCAGAGTCCTAGAGTCTGGGGAATCATCTACCTCCTTGCAAGCTGCAGGATGTAGGGAGCCCAGGCCCATTCCTAAGGCTCACAGCTGTGGAATTACAAATACAGGTGAAAAAACTAACCAGAGGAAGCAGATTTTCTTTGCAATGCTTGCTTACACCAGGCCCTACTCACGAGAGCTATGTCACTTGAGTCTCTTGGTCATCACAGGAGGTTGAGGGCAGGCAGCACTTTCACCCACTTTGCATCCCAGTATTTGCTTAAATCCCTTTTCAAAACAGGGCTTGCTGCTGCCAGGAGCTCGGGAACTCTTTCTAGTGCTCTCCTGCAGAGCAGTTCCCCTCGTCTCTGGCAATGCTGGGAGAAATAAGAGATTGGGAAATTGCTTATTGGAAAACACTAGTGATTTGTGTTTGTTAGCAGCTATTGGATGCCCTCTCCTCAGGGAGATCCTGTATTGAACAAGCCTTTTTTGTGCTTTGCCACAGACTTGCTACCTCAAAACAGGCCTGGCTTGAAGAATGAATGAACCATCAGGGACTTCCTCAAAGTATAAGAGGAGTCAGGGTGACAGCAACAGAACCAAACTCTTTTTCTGCTGCCAAAAAAACGCAAGACAGTGAGAGGCATCTCTGAACCTGTCTGGCACGAGGCACCAGCCCTTTGTAACATTACTGCATGCCAACATCTTTCCCTGATGGCTACTGCACGTGTGTCAGGTGCCATGGACAAACCATTGCATCCTGTTCCTCCAAAGCAGGCTCCAGCTTGGACATTACCCAAATTCTCCCTGTTCCCTGCTTCTCAATGGTGCCAATCAAACAGCATCCCAACGAGCATTTACTCTTTGACCTCAGCAACATCCCGGTGTCACTAACAAGACCACCATACCAACAGGATGGCAGAGTGAAGCTGGGACATAAACACTACACATAAACGTGCAGTGGGAAAGCAGGACAAAGCTGCATACAAAAGCAGGAGAAAAGCTCCTGCTTTTCTAACATCCTTAAATTGAAATCTGCCCTCAAAGAAACGAGTTATGCAGCAGGTACTTTCTTACTCTTCTTCTCAAGCCTAGAGAGACCTTCTTTTCTCTTGCCTAGTATAAGTGGACCTAAGGGATCTAAAGACACACTGATCTCATAGGGAAACAGAACACCCTTTCCTTACCAACCTACAACTAGTCTCAGTTAAGATGCTGGAACACCATCAGTTCTTGAGGGAAGAATGACCTGCAGCTCCAGTGAAAAACAAAGTGGAATCAAGACTTGAAGTCTCCCCTGTACCTTTTTTCCCTCCTCCAAAAGGAACCCACTCATCTAAAAGTGAACTTCCTTATGCAGCTTATGGCAGTGCAAACTGGCCAAAAACCTTTCTACAACCTCTTTCAGCAGAATCCCCATCCGGCCAAGACTCACCTTCCTTCCCAAAGACCCTCACACTATTTTTATACCCTCTGTGGCTCCAGTAGCTGAAAGATGCCCTCCTTAATGCATGGATTGAAGGCTCCTCCCCTTCTCTCTTGTTCTCCTCTTTCTGGGAAGCTCAGCTAACTGCTAAAACACACCAACTAGGAGGTCTTTCATATTCCTCTCTCTTGAGGAGCAAGGGTAGAGCATCCCAGACCCAACCATCCACCCAAAGGGTGCCAGCTGGTGCAATCATGAAGCTGAACACACTGCTGCATTGGGAGACTTTCAATCGCACACAGGCCACCACGCAGCTCAGAGTCTCCTCTGGACTTGGGAAATTTTGCATCCCCATCCTCCTGGCTGCAGACCAAGCCTTGCCCTTCACCCAAGGCTTGTGACATGGCCCCTGCACGCAGAGCTGTATCAACAGCCAAGCGCCAGTCCCAAGCCCACCGTACCTCCTCTCCACTACTGCCCCACGGCCACCAGCCACCACCGAAAGCTACAGGGGATGTGACAGCTTCTTGCAAGGGGCTTGCCCACCCAGCTTGAGCAGGTGTGCCCCCGGCGAAAGGCAAAGCAAGAGCAAGGGCCAGGTAGCGAGCGGCTGTTACTACCTCTCTGCAGGAAAGAGGCCGTTCTCTGGATAAACCCTGCTGGGGGAACAAAACGATGGGAGAGGAGGCATGAGGCGGGGAGGGAAATGAACTCGGGGGTGACAGCACAACGGTGGCAACGACTCAAATAATGAGTGCTTGGGGAGGCCAGCTGCAGCACGGAGAGCTGCGGGCACCTGTCCCACCTTTGGGAGAGCCACAGGAGGTGCAGGGCACATGGACTGGGACTTGGAGGCTGCAGTGAAATCCCAGGTGGATGGAGGGGGCATGCCATGTTGGGGAGCCCCACGAGGGAGCACAGCAGGGGTTTGGCTTGCCATGGGGCCAGACCCTTGCCTTGCTCCAGGAGACCACAGCTGAGGGTGAAAGGAGGAGCTAGTGGAAATAGCAGAGAGGAAAGG
The DNA here is from genome assembly GCA_025331215.1 of Actenoides lindsayi. Classification (NCBI taxonomy): domain Eukaryota; kingdom Metazoa; phylum Chordata; class Aves; order Coraciiformes; family Alcedinidae; genus Actenoides; species Actenoides lindsayi. Next base: position 59,006 of record WTSP01019531.1, on the reverse strand, counting down.
AGTCCTTACCAGACCTCTTCTTTCCAATGGGATCCCTGAAAAAAAGAAGGAAGAGTGTCAGCAGAGGAATGGGGCAGTTGGGTTGTTGGCCAAGTGATAAACCCACCCAGGAAAGCACAACAGTGCCCCTGGTGGGTCCACTGACCTCCCTCAACCAGCTAACATCTTCATGGGTGAGATGGGGTGTCACCTGCCTTACAAACAGCCCATCTTTCCCCCCCCTTTATTTAGTAATTTAATGCTTTCATCTTTCCCAGGGAAAGGCTCAGTTGCTGACCTGGGCTCCTTGGTGGCTTGGTCTGACAGCCACAACTCCCACCATGTCACTCAGTGAAGGTGGGTGGAATGGGATGGTCTGGCAGCAATCAGGAGCTGGGGAAGACCAATCCCCCCAGAACTGCTCCTATCGCAGACCACAGCTCCCACAGAAATCGGCACCAGTTTGAAGACAAAGAAGGAAATACTGAAGTTTCTCCATGTCCTGCACCCCTTTCAAGGACAAGGATGGGGAGCGGTTGGAGAAGGGGCAAACATTTATACTGCAAACCAGGACAAGTCATTAAAGTGTTGTAGAAAGGATGAATATTAGACTGCACAGCAGCAGAAGTGCCTCCAGGACACTGCAAGCAAGAGCTATTGGTGGTTATGAGAAGATAATGAGGTAGCTTCAGCCCAAGTTCCCTCGCTGTGGCCAGCACTGGCCACAGTGCTGATAAGATGGGTTAGAAACCACAGGTCCTGGGTCCCTTCTCTTATTTGAACGTTGCCAAGGAACATGGTTGCTGAACAGCTGCACACTCAGGGCCCAAGCACAACTCTCTTCAGGCACAATGAAATCTGGGGTATTTCATGGTGAAAAAACAAACACCAAATCAAGGAAAATACAGACCCAGAAAAGCCTCAAAAAAAATAATGGGTAACAAATCAAGACACCCAACCAGCCTGAAACCCAAACAAAAGCACCAGCTCTGTCCCCAGTCCAACCACAGCAGCCCATGTTGTTACAAAAGAGCCCTCAACACTTGCACATAATTCACCACTGTGGCACTGAAATGCTGCAGTAGCGTGGGGTGATGGTAACCTGCTCCCTGTTGTTCACTTCCACAGGAGACTGCTTTCCCTGCTCCTCAGACTCACCCGCATGACAGATCAAGACCATCTGGCCAAGATTAAATGTTCTTGTACCAGAAGACATGCAACGATCCTTGTTACTTCCAGGAAGAGTAACAAGCAGAGAGCAGGCACTGGAGCTTCCAAGGAAGAAGCTGGTGGTAAGGGGACCTTCCTGAGGCTTTGAGCTGCCTGTTCACTGCTTGGAAAAGTGTCTGGACCAGCCCAGATAGACCCCAGGAGCCCCTTCATCTGCTTAGCAAGTCCACTGGCAAAATAACATTTCCCCCTTCCTCCTTCCCCTTTGTTTTCAGGCCAAGCAGAGAAATCCCTCCACGCTCAGCAAGAAAGTCAGCCAGAGCTGGGCTATGCATTGTTCTCTTTCAAGCTTATCTGCATTTTCAGGCCATAATTACTGCAGACATTTCATTCCCCTACAGTGATGGGGTGATGCGGCGACTCGGCTGCCTTCAAAGCCTGCCCGCCCACCCTGCTCACAATGCCTTATCCTCCCAGTCTCCCATGACTTTGACCTTAAACCTCTGGTACTCATCCACAGAGCTATCAATAAAACCAGATGAAATGCAGCAAAGGTGAACTAGAAACAAATGGGGCATTGTCATCTAGAAGACGGAGACTGTTTGTTCAGAGACCTCAGACTGTGCAAGGACCTGAATACCATGTCCCAGGTGCAGAGCCCGATGGAGGAGTCTGCTGGCCAGAGTGTCCCAGTGACGTTTCTAAACAGAGACTGCAATGCAGAGCCAAATCAGAGTTTATCAGTAAGTCCCATTAAATTTGCTCTAGCTCAGTGGTACAGTGGGGAAGGGAGGTGGAGCAAGGCCAGAGGAGCGTGATGGAGATCAGCAGGTGGGCACGGCCCCATCACGCTGACAGGACAGGGCTGATGGAGAGAACTGCTGCTTTTCCCCTGCCATCTGCTAAACCTATTGCTGTAACTCACCCCCCTGCTTCCTTTCACCGGCTGCTCTATCTGAGTGAGGGAGCAAGGAAGGAGCTGCAATTTCACTTTGCTGCTGGGTTGTTCCTGGCACGGATACAAAGAGCTGCAGGTCTGAAGACCAGCGGCCCCAGCCCACCACCTCAGAGGGGACAAGAGCTCAGACAAGACAGGAAACAGCAATAAACTCCCGGCAGCATCTCCTCCTCCCCCACTCCCCATGGACCAGAGAAAGGCACACAGCAGAGCTTGCAGGCATGGCTTCTTGGAAACTGGTGGCTCCAGAAGAGAAGAAGGAAAGGCCACTCTGCCTTCCACTGTGAAACTCATTTAGCTCTCACGCCCACAACAGCCAGGCTGTGCAGATGAACCAGGCAGTCACAGCACAGTTACAAGGCACCAATACAGGGTGATAACTGTGTGCCACTAACCAAGCCCACAGAGCTTCCTAGGTGCTAAAACCCAGGACTGATTCTCCAGCTGCTTCCCAGGACCACTGAAGGCAAGGACTGCTGTGTGACCAGAATCTCACTTAAAGCACTGAGCCAACAAGACAGTCCCAGGGTGCAGTGGGCTCAGGGCTCAGATCTTGTAAAAAATATCCTTCTGTAATATAGTAATGTCATCAAAATATCTATCAGGAGGTAGCTCATCTTGTAAGTATTCAGCAAGCTTGGAGAAGTTAGCAAAGTTTATGCAGGCAAGAGAGCCCAAGAAATGGGGTACAACAGAGCTCTTGTTTGGGAGAACTGATGTTTACCAAATGTTCCACCAAGCACTGAAAGGAGCCCCTGTCCCCCACACCCCAGTGCCAGTGGCACCCCTGCATTTAACCACTGGAAAGTTGGCCAATCTGAACCTCTGGGCTCAGAAAGCTGCCCTGTTAGCACAGAAACTCAAGCACTCTGTCCACGCATGCGGCTTGTGTTGGCACAAAGCGTATTTTTGCAGAGTGGATTCAACTCCTCTGGTATTTCTGTCTGCTGTCATCTAGGAAAGACAGTTCTCAGCTAAGAGTGAAGGAGACCACTATTTTGGAGATGAGACCTAGCCTGAGCTCCTGGTGAATCTGCACGTAGGCATCAGGAGAGCTGCAAAACAAACAATTCATTATACAAGGTATAATTTGTCTGGATAGTGGGATATGGCTCAAAAGCCACAAGCCAGCAAGCATCCTTATCCAAACCAACATCCATCAACTCAGGGATCTCTAGTTTACCAGCAAAAGCTCCTGGAATGGCCCCTCAGTTCAAGAAGGACAGGGAACTGCTTGAAAGAGTCAGCACAGAGCCACAAAGATGATGGAGTGGAGCATCTCCCTTAGGAGGAAAGGCTGAGGCAGCTGGGTCTCTTCAGCTTGGAGGAGACTGAGGGCTGAACTCATTAATGTTTAGAAATATGTAAAGGGTGAATGTCAGGAGGATGGAGCCAGGCTCTTCTCTGTTATGTCCAATGATAGGACAAGGGGCAATGGGTGTAAGCTGAAGCATAAGAGGTTTCACAGAAACATAAGGAAAAACTTGCACTGTGAGGGTCACGGAGCTCTGGAACAGGCTGCCCAGAGGGGTTGTGGAATCTCCTCTTCTGGAGACATTTAAAACCCACCTGGACGTGTTCCTATGTGACCTGCTCTAAGTGGTCCTGCTCTGGCAGGGGGTTGGACTTGATGATCTTTTGAGGTCCCTTCCAATCCTTAACATTCTGTGATTCTGTGGCTTCCTAGATGGGGCAGCCACTCCTTCTTGGAGCAGGGACCTGAGCCTCCCCTTTTTTTGTTAAATCCCCTAGTCCAGGAGTTCATGCCCCTGCTGCCCCCCAAACACCTACACAAGGATGACAAGGAAAACTTTTGCTCCTGACACAGCTCAACTATGAGGAAAGGTGAGCACATGAAAAAGTGTAGAGAAGCAGGAAGAGAAGGGATTTGCTTCTGGAAGACACTGGCTACAAGTTTGCATTTCCCATTTATGGAAACGAGAGAAAGGAGCGGATTCGCACCCTGTTTCAATGATGGAAACATGCTTCTGTCCAGCATCCTCTTCTGGTGCTTTGGACCAAACATAAATCTTTTACCTGCCCATGGCTGCCAGCACTGCAGCCCTAAGGAGGACCCTTCAGTCAGCCCTACGGGAGACGAAGTGGCACAGTCAGGTCACATCAGGCCCGAGTCTCATTTTAACCCAGTTCTCCCTTCTTTGATTTATTGGGTCTGGTGCCTGCCTGGAGCCCTGTCAGGCTGCGTGCAGGAAGCAATCCATTATTGCGGCCGCCAGTGCCACCCCCACCTGACCGCACCTCGCCAGGGCCTCGCTATTGATAGCACAACGCTGGGCTGCTGGAGTTGCTGCGGACGTAACAGCGTTAGCACCAAACATTTCCCTCATCTGGTCAGGTCCCAGCTCATTATCACCCTCCCCCCAGCCCAGCCGGCACAGGCAGCCCTGGCAATAACAGCCCTTTGCTGACGCAGCAAGGGGAGGCTTTAGCCTGAGACTTGGGTCCGGCCCAGCCCCCCTCTCCCCCCCAGCAACTCTGCTCCTGGAGCGTGGCAGGGAGGAGCAGGGTTACTCCCTCCGCACTCGGTCCTCCACCCCAGCAAAGAAAACATCCATAGCAGCACAGCTGAACTGCCCTCGGAACACCCTACAATCCTCTCCCTTTAGCCAAGGGCTGTTTGGGACAAAGAGCAGGAAGGCAAGGTGGGGATGTGAGCGCAGAGGGTGCCCACACGTATATAAAGGAAGAAAGTAAGTCATTTTTAAAGGCTGTCCCAGGCTTTGGCTGCCATTAGCAGCCCTGCTGCCAGCGGGGTTTGCCCCTGGTGTGCTGGCCCAGAGGAGCTGCAATGCTGCAGGTGCACATGGCAGCCAAAGTGACAGGGACATTCTGCTGGTCTCGGGGGAACGGAGAGCTCCAGCAGGTCAGGTTTGTGGAGCAAGGAGAAAATGAGCCATTCTCCAGTGGGAGAAGGAGGGGAGGCAGCAGCCCGTGTGCTGGGGGTATGGAAACTTCTACTGAGGGTGTAAACAAATCTCTCTGGGTACCGCTGTGTGATGGCAAATGTCAGGTGGGCTCCAGGCCACCACAGAGGGACCCTGGTCCTGAGCACTGCTCACACTTCCTGGCAGACAGAAACAAAGCCCGGGTCATCACCTTGGATCAAAACCCTCAGGGAGGCTCTGTGCCTGCTTACAGCTCGGGGCTGGAGCTGGAGGACATTACTGGCATGAAAATGTAGCTCCTCAGTGCTCCCTCTCTTCATCTGCAGTGTCTTTGGAGTGTATAACCATAAACTGCAGCAGCAGAAGCTGTGGCCACCAAGACCCATGAGTGCTGGGAAGCTGAGGCAGTGACCCACTGCTGTGAGCAGGACCTGCATTAGCAGATCAAGACCAGAGGGCCACCTCCCACCTGCCTGGGTTGCCTTCATGCCAAGAGAGGCCCAAGCCCCAGAGGCCACCTTATAAAGCAGAGCAAAGTCCTTCAGCAAGGCTGCTGGATGAGGCAGTGTCAGGGAAAGCCACCCCTGTCACACAAAGGGCTTTGAAGATCAGCTCAGCTGTGAAGCAGCAGCCCCAGCCATTGGCAGCACGCTGCCATCTGCAGACTACGCAAGTCAGATGTGGGGTTTCCCTGGTTCCCACCACCCAGCAGGAGGGACGTACTGCTCCCAGTACACCTATTTGGGTGGTAGCAGCTGAGAAAGCCAAGCAAGCTCAGCGAGCAGGGAGGAGCAGCAGCTGGAGCTCACTGGCCAAACCCCCAGCTGGGGTCTCCAAAGACAGGATGGGCACAGATACAATCCCACACACCACAGCCTCTCCTGAGACATGGGCTCCACCTCCACTATCATCTGCTCTTGTAGAGGTCATAAGCCCTTAACTAGTCTTCAGAGAGCCCTGGTGCCAGGACTGCTGCACATCCCAATCCTGCACTAAGCTGTCCCGTGCCAACCTTTCAGCCCTGCCCTCCCTTGGCAGGAGACCTGCTGGACTCAGATGGACCTAGCACACAAGGATGAAGATATTTGAGAGAAGAGGAATTCATGCTTTTTAAAGACATGAGGAACTCCTGAAGCTGGTAGCTTGCACCCTGTGAATCCACAGCCCCCAGAGGGAGCGAGAAGGGGTGCTCGAGGACATCTTCTAAGCACGTTAAGAGATGGTACAACAACTTCAAGTGTCTGATACATGATAGGATGCTCAGCTACCAGAAAGAAAACAACAGAAGATGCCAGTAATGAAGGAAGGTGTCCCCAGCCAGGGGCACATCCTGTAGGAGGGCAGCAGCTCTGCAGCCTCTGGGAAGCAGCACGATAATGGCTCCATCCCCAGTATGCCCCACTTGTATACTGTGGACAATTATTAATTAAATAACCACTCAGGATTTCTCTTCACTACGGAGTTTACCTGGGCTCCCACATGTTGCAGTGCCAAAATTCAGCTGGTGAGGAGAGTTAGCAGCTGAATGCCTTGACTCAGCAGTGGCTTTGTGCCCAGCCGTTCAGACTTCCCCAGGCTTATTCCAGAAACTCTCTGTTGTGGCTAAAACCAGTTTAAATTGAAAAAGGGTGGATGAGAGGTAACAGGGGTGCACGCAGCAACTTCCCACCTCAACAGCCAAGCATCCTGCTGCTGGGCAGACCTGCTGAGATACGCAGGGAGCAGGAATTTGATGACTTTTCTTCTTTGAAACTGTGGTTTTCATACGGCTTCCATCCAACACTGGGGGGGAAAAAATCCCACATTCCCACAGACTGCTAACTTTCCAGTGGATTTCTCTTTCCATAACCATTTCTCTTCTCCTTCCACTCCTCACCACTGCTCTGTGGAGTCACCTCTTCCCAAATTTAACCAAACCCTCCAGATTACAGCCTCACTCTGACCCACCGCTGGGCAGCCCTCTGAGGTGGAAGGAGTTGAGTTATCCCAGTCCAGAGCTTGCTGTACAGGGATCCACATCACAAAAGCCACTGATTGTCACTGCCAGTGGAAACACAATAACCTCAATCTGCTCTCCTGTTTGAAAGGGTCCCTTTGGGCAATAGGATGCTGGAAAGCTTGGGGGTGTATGCAGAGGGGAGGGAGGAAGTGCTTCACCTCCCTGTTCCAGCCACCAACTGCTGAAGACTCCTGTCTCAGCTCTGCTTTCAGCTGTGATGTACCACCCAGCTGGAAGCGATGGGGGAAAAAGGATGCACAAAGTCAGAACTGGACTCCTTCCACTCAGTCCCCATCTACTCAATCTCCCTTTCCACAGACCAGTGGTAGGGTTGGGGCTTGTAGACCAGTGAAAGATTGAGAAAGGCTGAGGATCTCAGCTTGTAGGGCTGGTAGCCAGCAGTGACCTGTTTTTGTTGGTGTTCCCAGCACTGGCAAAGGGACACTGAAGGGAGCTGCACTGCAGGAAAGCAGAAGGAGAGCCCTGACTCAGCCCAGAAAGAGCTCCAGCGCTTAGGAAAGCAGACATCACAGGGGCCCAGAGATAGATGCATGGGCTGTCCAACCTCCTCTTTCCATTCCCAAACACTGTCAGATCTGAGGATTAAATTCACCCTTTGTAGTTAAACCAGAGCTCCATGGACTGCAGTCAATTGCAGCCCATGAAAGCGGTTTGATATCCTGGGGTGATACGTTAGGTGGATCCTCTATCTGCACCCCAAACAACAGCAAGCAGAGGGTGCATCTGACAGCACTCAAAGGCACGTCCCCTTCACTGGCTTGTTGGGACCCAAGGTGTCAGCTGGGGAAGCTGAGGCAAGAGATGGGGAGCTGGAGGGCTCCCAACCACAATGCCGTGAGAGTGGCTGCTTGGCTTGGCACCGACCATGCTGACCAGTGCTTTTTCCCTCCCTCATTCCCACCTTTCAGCCACCCAGCATAAAAAGCTGCCTTCCCTACCCCCCCCTTCCCCGTTCATGGCCTGGCTCCCTTTCAAATTCCCGGAGAAAAGTATTTATCTGCTGGCTGAATGATGAGATCCGGCCAAACCCCAGACACGCCATCGCGTCTGACCCAGCCCAGCCGTCTATCACCGCTCTCATCTCCTTACTGGTAAGCTGGCAGCGTGCCAGCGCTCAGGGCTCGCAAAGGGCTCCCACCAGCCTCTCCAGAGGAGAGAGTGAAGGACTTTTATTAATTAGCATTTTGAATTGTAGCTAATAAATACCCCTCTGGCATTCAGGCTGGGATAGGAAACACAATGGAGATGTCCTTGAGATGCTGCAGCGTTTTGCTGCTGGAGGCAAATGGACAAGAGTCACTCGCTCAGTCCTTCCGCGTGCTGCAAGCTCGCCTCACCTCCCTGGGGAGGAGCAGGCAGTGGGTAGGAGCACGACCACCACTGGATTCCATGGTTCATGACCCACTCGCCCATCTGGCACCACAGTGGCCAAACACTCACTGACACATGCCAACTTTGCTGCCCAGCAGTCCCACAGGAGACTGCGGGATGTACCTGAGGATGTACCTGCAACACAAGCACATGCTTGGGATTGGACTTTGGGCTGGCACCTCTGCTCCCCTTGTCTGTGGGACCCGAACCAGGGAGATGACAAGGAACATGGCACTAATCGCTGCTTGGCCAGAAGCTACAGCTTCAAACACAGCAGAGTGCAGAGCTGAACTGCTCTGGGGCTGACGCTGAGCACCGCATCTGAATGTGCTCCTTGTTCCTTGTTCGGGCCACAGCCCCCACCCCGCCTGATTGCTGCCTCAGTCTACCAGACAAAATGAAGGTGAGGAAAACGGGTGCAAGACCAAAGCTGTCCTTTGAGTCACCATGTATGAAGGTATCTCAGCTATAGGCAGGTCCAATAGCCAACTCCTTTAGCAAAGCAGCTCACCACCCACTCACGTAGTGCTCAAAGACTCATGCCCAGGCAGCCCCCCCACATCTCCAAAGAGCCTCAGGGACTCTTAACCGCTGTGATAAACCCCCATCCAATGTCCCTGCAGGCTCATCTTTTCCTTGTGTCTCCTGCCTGCCCCTGAGCTGCTGCCTTTGCTGAGGGATGACTGACGGGGTGACAGGTTAAGTGGAGAGCAGTAGCTGGGAAGGACGGATGAGAGCACAAGCCGACAGCAAGCAATTAGTTAATGGGCCCTGGAGGCCCTCAAACTAATCTCATCAAGTGACTTTCAGCTGTGGGAGTAATGGTGACAGGCCAAGCGAATAGAAACAGGAGCCAAAGGACAAAATCAGGGATGGGGGGAAGGGGGAATTAAGAGAAGGAATGAAAAAAAAAAATTCAGCAACCTAGGGAGAAGCAGTAGTCCGCACAAGCATAATACTTAGCTGGAGATCTGAAAGGCTCAGTGTTGCTGCTGAGAGAAGAAAAACAAAATCCCTTTATCTACCTCCACACCCTTCCAATACAGAATGATGTCAAATCAAATTACTGCCTTTCCTCTCACAATTAATCAAGCCTCCTCCATTGCTCAACCTTTGGTAGAGCCACGGATCATGTCACATGCAGCATAAAAAGAGAGAGCAGCCTAGCAAGGGATGGAGGCGGCTGCTCAGATTTATGCTCCTTGTGATTAGTAAGAAATAGGTGGCTCCTGGCCAAAGTAGCTCATAGTCACAAGACTTATAACCACACAGAGTTGCGAAAGGCATGCGAGATTCCTTGCAAGCATTCCTTATTTTGCATGGAAAGACTCTGGAACTTTGCTATGGATGGGACTGTGGACATGGCTAAGGGAGTGAGCCTTTTGAACAAGGCAGAGGTCGTTAGTAGCCACGTGAAATGAGGGTTTTTGGACTGACCAAGTTTCTGAAAACATTTGCAAGTGTAAAGTGGCTCAGGTGGAGACCAACACTTCACGGGGTCCCAGAGAAGGGCTTCCACTTCCCTTCTGGAGAAGGCTATACCAGGAGTTGGCTGACTGGGCAGAGGTGTCCTTTTGCTGCACAGGCCCCATTGCCTCTCCAAGAAAGCCTCCAAATCCCAGATCTGTGACTTGTGGGGGGAACCTCTGATGAACATCAGACTCTAATGGATACCAGCAATTTCAAGGAAGTCCGTGTTTCATCTCCACCCTAGCAGTGGCAGCTGCTCAACCAACTTACTCTTTGGGGGGTGTCAAGTCATCAGGTCGTGTCTCAAAGAACTGGAGAACCTCCTCACACTGGGAGATGTAGGGAGGCAGCTGGATCAAAGCCTGCGGACAAAACAGAGACACCAGTGATGGGAAGTATCAAGACTGTGCAAGGAGCTGAGCAAGGACAAGCCCTCAGAGCACAGGCGATGGGGTCACGGCACCAAGCTTGGTACCTGCACAGTCCCTGGCACACAGGAGTGCAGAGCCAGGCAGGGGAGAGCTACCAAACACACACAAAAGTGGGGCGAGACCCAGACAGCCCCCAGTTACACCCACTGCACCACCCCAGCTGCAACTGAAGGCTACAGGAGAATAAGCAGAGACCTCCCAGGCCCCGCTTACAGCCTTTTGGATAGATGTGTCCTTGTGGGGCAAGAGTCACGGGGATGTCTATGCCAGCAACCACCCTCCTGGCCATGGCAGGGCTCAGTTTCCCAGCCATGCTGCAGACACAGAGCCATCGTCCCTGGGACGGGCTGGGCATTTACAGGTGGCTGGGTCCTCAGTGCCACCAGCCCTGACCAACACATCCCACCGCTGCTCCGCCGGGCAATGGCAGCTCAGCAAGAGGCAGAGCGAGGAAGCAACAGGAGGCAAAAGCGTGGAAACCAGCTCGTCAGGGCAAGGGCTGGGAGGCTGCTACGTGTGCTGTCAGACAGCAGGAGCTGTAACCTGCCTCTGCTCTGCTCCTTTCCCTTCCAGGAAGCCTTTTGCAAAAAGACAGCCTTAGATGGTGGGACCTGTGGGGTGAGAGTGTGAGTGTCTGTGGGAGCCGGGGGCAGCCTGGGCAGGGAAGGATGGAGGGGCAGCTGCCTGGCAGAGAGCCCTGCCCTGCTCTCTGCTCGTGGGAGGGCACAGGGCCACGGGTGATGGCGACTGCAAAAAGGAAAAAAGATGTGGGATTGAAGAAGGACGATTTGAAACCAGGGAGCAGTGCTGCAGCCTGACCTGGAGCACGCTTGGCCGCTTTTCTGTGTAATCCCCCTCCCCTCCATTTGCTGTCACAGCACTCTCGTGACAGCACTGTGGGCAAACTGAACCTCCACTCCTTTCTGTATCAGAGACAAAGCTGCATCTGCAAAGCCGCGGGGTTACCACACAGATCAGATGTGGCTCCACACTGACCTAATTGCTGTTCCCCAGCCCTTCCAGCCATTCAGCACACAGGCATTCGCTGCCAGAGCAGCAGACAGTTAGACCACTAATGATGGGCCGGATGCAATCAAGATCATGTGAGAGACTGGAGAGAGAAAACTACTCACTTCATGACTTCTGGGTCCAGGGAAGGGCTAGTCAAAGACCAGGTTTTGCACGGATGCCATTCCCATGTGGGCACCACTCCCCAATTCCAAGCATCCCATGATCTACACGATTTCCCCTGTGCCAACATCACTCTGATTTTTGTGGCCTGGAGAAGTCCCCAAGTTCTCCAATAGCAAGGGATAATCACAGAAAAACACCCTGTGCAGAGAGGACAAAAGGCAAGACCCACAGCTCGTTTCTCAGGACGTCTTGAAGGAAGCCCACCTAGAGCTGATTCAGCTGACACAGTGTGGTGGTCAAGTCAAGCAGGCCACACTGACATCTAGCTGGCCATGGTTTACAGCAGCTCTGGCCACTAAATGAAAATAGTTTCACAAATAATGTGACATCTGTCGCACCTCAGTCTCTGCTACCCAAAGGAGTGAATTGGGGTGGCCCATCAGCACACAGCTTCAGACCGTGGTGTTCAAGCCACAGCAACTCACCTCACCTGCCCCGCTGCCTGCAGGTCTGAGGATGAAGGTCATTTACCAAAGTCTTATTGCACTGAAAATAAAATTCCAGGGAGTGAGAAAGGATTATTCTCTAAAAATGTTGCTGCTAGAGGTCACCTAGTCTTATTGGGGTAGAGCATCACAGCATCACAACTCCTCCATCAAACCTTTCTCAAAATCCCTTAGACAGGAGGAAGGCAATTCCCACACCAGGGAAAAGACCGACAGATGTAGAACACAAAGAGGCTAAACTGGAGAAATGGGAAGAAATTTCAGGCCTCCACTCCCCCTTCTTGTTGCTCTTACCAGTTGCTCTAGTTCTTTTGCTGCTTTTCTTGCACCTTACCTTAAATTGCCACGTTTTTCAGTATGGAACAGAGCCCCTGAACATGAGCACTGCCTTGTGAAAGCAGTGGTTCCTTCTCTTGCTCCTCTGACCTACTTCCACCCCAAATCTCACCAACCTTCTTTCCAGGGCTCTCTTGGAGAATGAAGACACTCCACTTCTCTCACAGGAGATACCAAGAAAGAAAAAACTTTCTTATGCAGTTTTCTGTGGGAATTTATTCACAACATATTCACCTAACCCTCAATTCTCATTCAGCAGGACCAAGATGGAGGAGATATATTTGTATTTCTGTTCTGCACCACCACCCTCCAAGCACACTGCGCATCCACCTCCAACAATAAACACGTCAGTACTGGGACCTTGCAGCTGTGACCTGCAGCACAACGTGCCCAGGAGGGACATCTCTCTGCTCCTGCTAACTCCTTGCTCGTGCCACATCTCTGCAGCCTTTGGACCCACACCCACCTTCAGCTCAGCAGCTTTACAGTTAAGTAGCAGCAACTGGCAGGCCAGGCACAGCATGCGAGTTATTACTTGGTAATGCACTAACGGGAGGAGGAGAGAGCAGCTCTCTAAGTGGGTCATATAACATCAGCCATTATGTTCCAGTTGTTAAGTCAAATGGATTCATTATATTTTATGCCATTAATGGCATCATTCTGAAAGAGACAGCTGCAGTGTCTTATCACTTAGGGACTTTTTCTTCCCCAAAATTAAATTTACGGTGGTGTCTGTCTGTACGTAGCTGGCATATTTTAGTGACTCAGAAGACAAGAGGATGATCATGCCTGCCCAGATCCAAGCAGTTACTTGCACCACCAGCTTCCCCAACAGTCTTCAGAGCACATAGGTCTAGGTACACCTTGCACTACATCCCCATCACTCTGGTCTCATCTGCTATCCTGGCCGCAGTGGTTTTCACCTCCAGCCCCACTGCACAGCTATCAAGACATATTTACTAACTCACCTTTATCCTTGTACTTGTTATTCCAGCCATGACACCCCTCACACAGATCTGGCTGAGACCCAAAACCCACAGTCTCCCCCACCATGCAAAGTCCTAGGCCAGTCACTGCTACACCTCCCGCACCTAACGAATATGATGGACATTTCACCATTTCCCTGGCTTCCCCCTTGGGTTTTGTGGTCTTTAGATATGTTTTCAACAGCATTCAGACTAGATTTTGGAAGTACTGGACTTACTTGCAGACCATTTCATAGCTTTCACTAGTACTAGTGCATTTCTTTGACATGATGAGATGTGGCATGCTTTATTTTTATGAAAATAATTTTTTGTGGACTTGAGTATTTTGGTTTTCCCAGAAAAAAGAAATTCCCTAACACTATAATTTGCCTTATACTTAAGTACACGTATATTCTTCAAGAGTATATGGGTCAAATCATTTCAGCCTTATCAAGGAAAGGACACAGACCATCAACTGTATTTTGGCTCTATGATGAGATGATCTCTCTTGGCTTCCAGTAATTTTCTGCAGGTACAAGGCATCTTAACCCTGCACAATGAGCTGTTTTGCATAACCAGTAACAGGTTTTTATGTCCCAGTTTGTGACCATGCCATCAAGAAAGTGCTGTCTTCTATGTAAAACAGCAGGTCTGTTCCCAATAGATGGGAAAGGCTCCCTGAGGGACTGTGTACATCAGGCCTGCTCCCACATACAACCATCTCACTCCAAACCACCTACCAGTCAGGACACAGTGATGCAGCCAGCTCCTTTCCAGCCCATATGGAAAACTGGTTCTGGTTTGCAGCTTGAGAAAGGAGAAGAGAAAGGGAAAGTGCAGCAGCAGTTTGCAGGCTGGTGTGGAGCTGGGCCACCCTGCAAGCCCAGGCCTCCAAGGCCCTCAGTATTAATCATGTGGAGTGAAAAGCAAATCAGTGGGTGGGTTTTCATCCCAGAAAGGGTTTGGTAGTGGAGATCAGCCCATGCTCTCCATTCTCCCAGCACTGACAGACTGTTATATACTATCAGACAGGATCAAGCCTGGTTAAGGTGTCTTCATCTCTGACACTAGAAAGTGCTCCTCACCTTGCAGTATTCATCGATAGGTATCAGGCGCTTGACCGCAACATCGCGGATGTGACTCCGGCGGAAGAGGATCTTTCCTGGAACAGAAGAGATGGAGGGAGAAGAGTATGTCAGCACAATGCCCAGGAACACTCTTTCTTCAATCACTCTGTCAGGACCTATTCCCTGCACATCCTGCTCTCACCAAAAGCACCGTACCTACAGAGAAGCACATTCCTTCTCATGCATTAAGTACCTTATTAGAATAAAGTCCATTTAGAGTGGCAAGCAAGTTCAAGGAGAGAGAAGAGGAAACAATTACCAGCAAACTGTATCCCCATCTCGCTCTTCAATGTGGCAATGATGGAGGTGCAGCCCTTATCAAAGCACATGTCTGATACCTTGCAGTCCGCTGGCATGCAAGTCCTGGGTGTACAAGTCCACCAGCAAACACCAGTGCTTGCTAGAGGAGCAGATACCCCTGTGACTGCTGGTGCAGGTGGAACCCTTCCTGCAGGCTCCAGGCTTGCTCAGGTCATCTGGGTCTCTAGTGTGGGCAGAAGCCAAGCCAGAGGGTTTCTCTCTTTACAGCTCCCATATCAAACTGGTCCTCAAAGCCACAGTGTTGGGACTGCAGCCCTGAGTCAGACCTATAGGATTTTCCTTCCTGTCTGGGGTTTATTTTTGTTCCTCATTAACGGGATCCTCTTGCCACTCCGTTTCCTCCCCTCTGGCTTGTGGTACAGGCCTCTTTCCTTTGAAGTCTAATGAGTCCTAAATGCTTCAAGCTGCTGCCACCCAGAACAGCTTTTCTGGCATTTAACGAGACAAAAGCCATTAGCAGACACTGAAACACACACAGAGAGACTTGGTGATCAAATGGACTGTTACATGGTAGGATTTCAGACCAGCACTTCCCAAAGCACAGGATCTGGCACTGCTTTGCAGTACAATCACCTGGAAAGTTGTGTTTTGGGTGTAATGAAATTCCTTCAAGTTCCTCCTAATATTTCCCACAGCACAGGAAAGCCTCCTCTCTTTTTATCCTTACTTGGGTTTCCAATCCCACTACCAAACCCAGAGAGAGCGAGCAACTGATGTGTCTGTCTGTGTAATCCCTTCCCTTACCAAAGAGGTCACCACGGGGCAACTCAAAAGCCAAACTCCCCATCACAACCAAACACCAACACAAGCAATGCAAGAACAGGAAGAAGCACTCTGGAGAGTCACCCAGCCCTTTGCTTCAGCCCCTGCAGCGAGCCTTTGCAGGAGCCATGGCATTGCTGGAACCAGAGGCTGGAGACTACCAAGCTACCCAAGAACAGGATGCAGTAAAATGGCCACACACTTACCACACACTTATCACGTTTTTAAAACCCAGGCTGGGTCACACCCCCCGCTGCTTCTCCCTGACTTGTCCAGGATCTGGCACATGCACCACTCGTGCAGTCTGCCAGTGCATTTTTTAAGCAGAGGTGAAGTAAGCCAATGTGATTTCAGCTTGCGAGGAGCATGAATCAGAACTTTATGGAAGAGCCAAACAGCCTGCTAGGCTCAGTTAATGCAGAATGCCTTTGAAACTGGACAGCCCAAGGGAGCAGGCAGCAATCACACCCAGTACTAGCTCTGTATGTGCCCTCCAGTGAAAGGCACTGGGTCAGACCAGCTCGTACCAGCGGGGCTGCTTCTCATTTATGTCCTGCTGACAGCAAGAGGCTGAGACATTCATGGTGGGAAACGCTCTGCTCTGAAATGCATTCCTTCTCACAGCCTGCCAGAGCCAAGTCTGGCAGTCTTTATGATACAGTGAAAAAAAAAAAGAAAAAGAAGAAAAAGAAAAAAAAATACCCCTCTATTCAATCTGTCTTTTAGATTTTGAGGGTGAATAGCCTGGGAACACAGAAGTTGTCTGGAAAGGCTGGGAATGACAACCAGGTCGGAGCTCCTGTCCTTGCCTATGGCAATAATTTTCCATCAGACAAGCAAATGATCAAGAGTTTTCCCTTCTCATCAGCAATCGTGGCAGATTTGCTGCATAGGTTTCTATTTGAATGACTTTTAAAAAGATGAATGGATCACAATAGTTTTGTTGGCAATTGTAAGGAATAGCTGTTTTGGTTTCCTTACTGCCAAAATGAAATCACTGATGGGTGGGTACATTACAAATGCCTGAAATAATAAGCTCTGGATGTGGGAATATTTAAATGTTTAACAAACAGAGGCTAGTGAATAATAATAAAAAGAATATAGTTTTGGGGAATAAATACAGCCCAACAACTGAAGAGATCTTAAATTAGCCCGAGCACAGAGCATCTGAACCAGCAGGAAATCCATCTCCTCTCTTCACTGGCTCTACATCTTGGATTTTTCAAAAAGGAAGTTTATTTTCTAACAAAAAGCTAGGTTTTAATCAAAATGTCTAATTAACATAATTGCAGACCCTTCAGTGCTGCCAAATAGAGCTATATAAATCCTTGACTTGAAAGGCAAGAGAGTGCAGGAAACCACTTCCCTCCTAGAAGGGAAAGATGGGTGACTTGCTGGGTCAATGACATGCAACATTTTCCTGGGCACATTTTCCTTATGTCTGCAAAACGGGGACAACAGTACTTTCCACTAGAGCTTTTCACATGGCTAAAGGCCATATAGTGTGAGAGAAATGCATGACATTATTCATCTCTTATCTGCACCCCTCACTGCTGTACCTCCAGGGGACACAGTGAGGCAACGGTGCTGTCACACAAACATCATTCTAAGTGCTCTCTGCTTTACACTTTTTGGGCTGCCTCCAGGAGCTGGTAAGACTCCCAGCCTGGTAGCAGGTTAACGCCCTGCTAATTGGCCAGGTGGACTCTCTTCCTCCTGCCCACAGCAGATAACTCCTTCATGCTGAAGGGGAGGAGAAGGGTCAGGATCAGCTCCTCCAGATCCTAAAGGAAACACAAGGCAAAGAAATGGGCAGGTGGCTAAGGCAAGATGGAATTTATGTCTGATGACAGTGTTGGGTAATTCCTGTCCTGGCCTCTTCCAACAAGTGGCTGAACACACAGGTACTGTGCAGAGAAGGGCTTGGTCACTGGCCCAGCTGTGGCACAGTGTAACTTAGCTCCAGGAAAAGGCAAGCCATGCAGAACAGTCAGGAGAAACATCTGCACAGAAAGATGCCAGCAGAAAAGAGGGGAACGTCTCTGGGGTTTGATTTTCCACAGTGAAGTTTCATATTTACTGTTCAATCAGTAAATCTGCAGCATCAGAGATGCCGAGCAACGGTGAAGGGGGAGCAATCTCACCTGCAATTTGGATCCTTGACTCTTGGATGCCTGCAAACTCAGCAAAATTTTCTTCAATATTAGAAAAAATAACCACCAGTTCTACTTTTTCTTTAAGAACATCCTCAGGTGAGACTCACTTTACTCCTAACAGCTTCACAGCAATGCCCTCAGCCTCAAGGTCAGCACGAGGAATACCAAGAACACGAAGTGAGGGAAGGCAGTTTTGCACATCTCTCTGATCAGTGGGGTCTTGCATCAGTTGGTACGGTCAGTGCTGCTGCAGGCTCCACTTCACCAGCTTCTCACCACAACTCAAGCACTCAGTAATTATTAGGTTTTCTTATTTGCATGCATAATGTTATGCATGAGCAATGAGAGCAACGAGCCTCCCTCCCTGCTAGCACAAGAAAGTCTCTGCAGAAGGAAGTGCAGTAAAATATTCTGTCTTTTATACACACAAACAAAGCTATCGGTAGACCGAACATTTATCACCTGGGAATGTGTCAAGTAAGTTGATTTTGGAAAAAGAAGACAGAGGCATGGCACTACTTCAGAATGCCTGCCCTGGCACGTCTCCCTGTGCAACAAGTACCCAGACTCAAGGACAAGCTGCCTGCTATGTCCCCCCTGCAGAGCTGGCACCAGCCAGCGAACCTCCACTGAAGATACTCCTTCTGCCTGCAAAAACTCCTCTGGTGCCAGAACAGTTCTGCTCTCCCAGGACTGGAAGCACCCCCTTTGTGGCTCATCAAGGCTGCTTTGCTTTATCTAATTGACCGAGAGCAAAGGGTGCTGCAGCAGCTCCAGAGCACAGGCTGCAGAGCAATGTTGTGTGGCTCCTGCTGCCTCAGCCATCCATCAAGGACTGAAAAACGTCAGAGGAGAGCTTGGGGAAAGAGCTGATAAGGAATTTGGGTCTCCAGCAGTGTGAAATAGAGCAGGCAGGCCACAAGCAGGGTTAATCTCTCCAAACAAATAGGTAGGGAAACAAGACTGCAAATTATTCTCTCCTGCAGGAATTCTCCATGCAAAGCTAAATTACACTGGGGAACAAGGAGGTGAAAAAAATGAGGCATAAGAGGGATTTCAAAGAGAAAAACAGTTGAGGCTCCTCTTGAGAGAAGGCTCAAGAGGATCTCCAGCAAGCTGGAGGGGCAGAGAACCCAAAACCCATCACCCTGCCGATCACAGCCACGAACCGAGCCAGGTATTTCAAGAGTGGAAAACCAGCTGTGTCTCTTGCTTTACCCTGCAGGACTCCCCTCGCTCTCCCCCCGCCCCACTGCCTCGGAAAGAATTCACTTCTCTGCACCTTTCAAATCACATCCAGATTTTCCCTGGCACGGGTTCCAAACTCACTTCAAAAAAAGGCAGCCCCAAATGTACACATAATTAATCCCAGCCCACGGAGCAGCCAGCTACGTGGGCTATTCCTAGGATGGGGAAGCAGGCGTGGGAGATGGTGTTTCCAGGAGCCCTGCACTTAGCATCTGTTTGGCCAAGTCCCGGGCTGTGTGCGTATCCTGGAGAAAACAGGGGAACCAGCAAAGTGTCTCTGGGGTTGTCCTGGGAGCAGCATAAGCATGGAGTCCCCAGCAGCTCTGAAATGAAGCTGAATTAAACAGTGTCCCCACCAAGACAGTCCTTTGCATTCTCATTGTTTGAGATCCTGCTGGAGTAGGAGCAAAATGTTCCCAAGGGCACTGCTTCTATGGCCTACAGGGGCACATAATGGAGAAAAACGTAAGGTAGGCTGTTCAAAGACAGCTCAAAGGTCAGGAGCTGAGCAACTGCTCCAGCACAGCACTCTGTCTGGGGTAATACTGTCTGCACGTCAGCAGGGTTAGCTGAAACTCTGAAGAAAAGGCAACCACACTGATTTGGGGCTGCAAGTTAGCCTGGGACCATCCACACAGCAATGCTATAGCAGAGATGCCCATCTTGCTAGAGCAGAAAGCAGCAATTAGAACCCTCACCCCATCCCCAGCTTCGCTGAGATGATTAAGACTTTACTGTCCTCTTAATGAAGATTGCTGAAAAGATGCGAGAGCTCACAAATGGACAGAAACCCCAGGAGCCCTTAAAGAGCTGAGCGAGCAGAGGCAGAGCCTGGCAGGGAAAGTTGAATCCTGCTGGGGATGTGCTCTCCTGTGGAAAACTCCAGCTCCAGAGATGCAGGAGCTCCAAGCATCCCTCTCCAGCTCCTCACCACCCTGGGCAGGTTAGGGACAGGCAGGAGGAGGAAATGCCTCTCAACCTGTCCGAGGTTTCAGCCCATGCCTGTTATTAGCTCTGCCGGACACCTTCCTGGCAGTGTGGGCTTGAGCGAGTGCTGGATCTAAGTCCCCTCTCCCCCCCCACACCATTACCGGGCATATAGCAGGGGAGAGTGATTTTATTTCGCATTTTGGGGCATTTCATTGAGGAAAAGGTGACAAATACTAATTTTAAACTGTTGAAGCCACTTTGGAGATTCTTATTTCCATGGCTTGCAAGCCTGGGGTGCTCCTAAACCATTAACATAAAGGAGCTATTCAGCAGAGAGTACTCCTGAAAAGCCGTTTTCTATCTCCTTTGGACACACCACGAAGACAGGGATATTTTACATCCTAAACCTTTGGCATTCAGAAATTCTATTAAACTCTTATCTGCAGGCAGCAGGCCTGGTGCTACACTGCATCTCCATTGTTCTGCACCCGCGATAGAATCAAAGGGAGGGCTGGGTGGACTCAGCTCCTCTCCACTCACAATGCTGCCTGGTCCTCCCCGCCGCTATTTCGTTTAGAGACGTAAAGCTAAAACTTGAGAAACAAAAGCACAATAGATAGGCTGGAAGGCAGGATGGGGAGCGCGTTTACTCGCGCACGTTTCCACGCTTTGTGTAAATTGACAACAATGTGTGTCCACACACACGGCAGGGCTACGGGCGCACAGACACACAAACATTCCTGGGCCTCCGAGTGTTGGCACAGATTAATTTTTATTCTTGCTGTTGTTGCATTTATTAACACGCAACGCACCTAGGAGCCCTAAGGCAGCTGACAGCTTTGATACCATTCTACTAAGCTCTGAATTACGAGACGGTGTTTGGCTTTTCTTTGTTCCCAAACTCGCCAGACTTCCCCTTCTCCCCTCCTCTCGAAACCCTCCCAAAACGCTGCAGACAAGCGGCGCCTTTTCCAGACTTGCCAGTTCCCACCAACTTCAGCAGCTGGCAGGAATTCCCAGCTCACAGCCCCCAAATCCTTCCTCAGCCCTCTGAGGATCTCCGAGTCCGGCCGGCCAGCAGCTTTCCCACCACAACCCCACGCTGAAGGAGCCCGCGGGGGGAAGCGCTGCCGGACGTGGGCTGCGGGGCGGAGCGGCGGCCGGTCAGCACCACGGCGGCGGACAGCTCCCGCCGCCTGCTTTTTAGGGCAGTTTCGACCCTTTTAAACAGTTTCCAACTTCTTTAGGGTTGTTCGGGGTTTTGGTTCTGTTCCCCCTCAAGCTCTACAGAGCCGCTTTACAGCTGTTTGCAGGGAAAAGGTCCTTATTGTGTGCCTCCAGGGCTGAAAGAGCTGCCACTTCGCTGAAGGGAGCTGTAGGCAGAGGTATAAAAAAATATTCCCCTATTTTCACTTTCAGACCATTTTGAGACACACACCCACGCCACTCTTCGTGGGTCCCTGTCTGCTTGTCACCTGCAGAAAGCCAAACGGATTTTTTAAAGCAGATTCCCTTCACTACACCACCCACCCCACCCCCGCCGTGGAATTAGTTTGTTTATTAATTTATTTTTAAGTGTTACGATGTTTTCAGATCAAGCATTTCAAGTGTAAGATTTATTTAAAACAAAACTCCATCGGCTTGTGCAAATACAGACAAAAAAAACTCCATGCTGTGTTTCGCTGGCTTCTCCGAGTCTGTTTCAAAGAAAATTAGATCACAAACTTTATGCATTTGTAATTGGCACCAACTTCTCCGGTTACCAGCTGGGGGTGAAAGATTTTTTTTCTTTCTTTCTTTCTTCCCCTCCTTGTTTCTTTCTGAAAGCTTCTATGCAGATGGGCTGGCTGCCTTAATGCCTTAGACTACAATTAGTGCTGTTGTATGCCGAATAGAAATGGCCAGCATTAATATTGTATATGGAACAGCTGAAGGGTTGCGAAGAAACCTGCCCACTACAGGCCCCTGGCAGATGGAACAACAGGCACAGGCGCACAAAAAAAAAAAAAAAAAAAGCCAAATAAAACAAGCCACAACTTTTAATAACCCTTTCCTCGCTCTCCAGCGCACCCCTTCTCCCCGGTTTTGGGCTGCTCCTACCCGAAGGGGCAATGCCTTTGTCTAACCCGAACCTAGAGCTTTTTTTATGTCCCTGAACAGCAATAAATGGAGGAATCGTCGTCTTTAGCAAAAGGCACCTCGCGTTACCTCAAAACTTTCTCCTTTGTGCCTGAGCTAACGCAGGCGCTGAAACGCACCCGGCCGAACAGGCACGAACTTTTAACTTCATAACACCCCCCACTCCTTTATTATCGAGCAACGTGCAAGAGGAAAAAAAACCCCAAACAACCAAAAAACAGACAAAAGCAAAACAAACACATACACACACACCCGGCGGAATTGTGACCAGAAGTGGCAGAAAACAGGATTTTCTCCCCCTCCTCCTCCTCCTTGTCCTTTGTAAGGAGAGGAAACCCGCGGCAGAGGGGACAAAGCCCCGCCGGTGCCTTGGAGCAGCAGCACCGGGGGCCGAGCGTTCTCCCCCCCCCTCTCCCCAGCACCTGTAGCCTTTTACAGCTGAGCACGAAGCAAAGACGAGGGAGGGGGGAGGGAAAGGGACCGGCACCTAACGCTAAATGCAAGCACGGGAAACCTGCGCTCTGGAAAACACTCGGGGAACTTCTTTGCACCGTGTAGAAAACAAAACAAACAAAAAAAGAAAATAGGAAACATTCTGAAACAAAGGGATAATTTGTGGGTCCGCACCTCCCTCCCACCCCCCCAACCTCAGCCGACCGAGCCCCTTTGCCAAGGCGGGGCTTAGCGAGAATTAAACTGCTTTAGAGAAGAAACGGGAGGCGGGGGGGGGGGCAGTTGGGGGAGGATGACGAACACACACACTTAGACACCCACAAAACTCACACCAAGCCCCCCCCCCTCAAGCAATCCGCCGGCAAACGGCTACGCACCGAGGAAAGTCCCGCAGAGCTTCATCCTTGCCGGGTAGCGGAGGCTGCCTTCGCCCGGGGCGATGCGGAGAAGGGGCGGTGCGGAGCCGGGCAGCGGGAGGGAGCGGAGCCGCGGCGGGGTTACTCCATCATCCCTGGGAAAAGTTGCCGTCCGGAGCAAAAACTTATACGCGGAAGCGGCCAATGGGACCTCGCCGTAAAATCACCGCAGCGCACTCGGCGACCAATCCGCGGGGGCCCCGCACAATGGCTCGGGTGGTGGTTCTCCCCGCCCCCCCCCCCC
>WTSP01019531.1:855-35864 GCA_025331215.1 Actenoides lindsayi | reverse complement strand
GAAGAAAAGGCAACCACACTGATTTGGGGCTGCAAGTTAGCCTGGGACCATCCACACAGCAATGCTATAGCAGAGATTCCCATCTTGCTAGAGCAGAAAGTAGCAATTAGGACCCTCACCTCATCTCCAGCTCTGATGAAGATGCAGTGGGACTGGGGAAAGTCAGGTACTTCAGCTGGAAAACAGATGAGTTGTCTTCCACCTCCTTCACAGGGGTTTTATGGGGAGCTATCAGCATCCCCACTGTTCTGGGAGAAAATCCCCAAAGTGTGTGGATAGCACTGATGCCCGGGCTGAGCAGGTTAGCAGACTGGGAAAGAGCTAGGAAGGAGGCATAATTCTGCTTTTTAAAATGACCTCACTGAACCCCCTTTTCTCCTCCTCCCTTCTTGGGAGTTCACTTTTGTCTGTAGCTAAAGCTTCCTAAAAAGCAGTTTTACAGCCAAAGATAGCTCAGCCTCAGGCAACCCCTCCTTGCCGAGGCTCACGTTTCCAGCGAAGCAGACTGGCCAGGATCTGCTCCAGGCCACTCGGGCTGTACGGAGTTTGGAAGGCTCCACTCTCCTTATAAAAGCTGTTTCCTGAAAGATCTGGCACAGCCCTTACACAGCGGGACCAACTGAGCTCATTTGTTTTCTTTGTTCATTCTTTCCTGGGGTCTCCATACCATCATCTCCCAGTCCACATGGGTGTAACCCTTAGTGTGGACTCCTGCAGGCAAGGACAGAGCTGCCCAACACGATGTCCCCCGGGCTGGGCCGTGACAGGTCTCTTCTCTCTCACCAGCTGCTCTTGACTCTGCTCCAGGGCCCGCAGTCAATGCCATGCACGGGCTGGGTCCTGCCAGGGCTGTTTGGAGGGGACATCCTCAGCACCAGATGAAGCTGAGCAGGCTGTACCGATGGCTCAAAGACAGCAAAAGCAGCCAAGGGTTCACTTCAGATTCCCCTATATGGTGGCAGAAGCTTTTGAGGCACAATGCAGGAGCACTGCAATGTCCTGCCAGGCAAAACCTGATCCCACCATGCTGTGCTATGGGATGAGTGTGGTGCACCTGGGAAGGGACAACCCCTGGCCCCAAACCTCAAGTGCTCTGCTCCACTTCAGAGGACCCAGCTTTACAACTCTACCTCAGAAGAGCTGAGTGGGCTGAAGGACTTGCACTTACAAGAGCCTCTTCTGATACCATTAGAGATGTACTTCAAAAGACCCGGCGTCTCTAGAAATTTCCAAGAAGTCAAATCCTCAAAGTGAACACTAACAACCAAAGGAACACAAAGCAAACAGAGTTCCTGTGGGCTGGATGTTGTAACTATGCAGTAATCATGGAACTCTCTTCCCATTCCAGGAAACCAGCCTGACGGACAAACCCAGATGGCACCTTCTCAGGTCATGGTGGTGTCCCTGAGTTTGGGACATTTAGGATTTTGCTAAGAAAGCCAGAGCTGCAGGAGGCACAGGGTCACAGGAGATATTTTTGAGAATTGAAGTGGCCACAGTATCTAAAGTTTCTCTACAATGGGCTTCCCAGAAAGCAGTATACTTTCAGTAAGCCACTGGAGCCAATTCTCTACTGGTAATGAAATTCAGATGCTAAAAATGCTGCTCAAAATGGGACTGGGAGCAAACTGCAGTACTCACAGAAGCTGAACACTGAACATAATCAAAACCCTAGCAAGTCTAAGCATACTAGAGCCATGTTTTGCAGAGAAAGAGACGCAGGCTGTTTGCACCAAGCTCACCTGGATGGCACCCTTAGGCAGAGAGAGATGAAGTTTCAGTTCAGCTGTAACAAAACCCATTGCCATCCGAAACTGAGAAGGCCAAGAACTGCTCCAGAAAGGAACCATCCTCTAGCACTGCCAGCAACTATTAAAATAGCCTTCCCTTACCCTCAAGTGATGTCCTCTTTCAGAAGCAGCCACAGCTTGCAAACCATCTCACTAGGGAGGCACCATCTCACTAGGGATGTGTGACTCATCATCCCGCCCCAGAGAAAGCCACCAGCTCCTGATCCCTCTGTGACATGAAGCAAAGGCAGGAGGGCAAAGACAACACAATTCCTACTTTTTAATAACACAACGTTTAATAACATGACTGTCTCCTGACAGAGAGGGTGATCAGCCAGTGGAATGGCCTGCCCAGGGAGGTGGTGGAGTCACTGTCCCTGGATGTGTTTGAAGAAAGGCTGGTTGTGGCACTTAGTGCCACGGTCCGGCCGATGTGGTGGTGTTGGGTCACAGGCTGGAAGTGATGATCTCAGAGGTCTTTTCCAGCCTCAGTAATTCTGTGATTCTGTGACTTCCTTGAAGCAAGAGGACTCTGAAGCTGGCCCATGAAGACAGGCAGATGCAAGATTATTTGTCTTCCCAGTGGTTACCTCCTGCTCAGAGGTAAGACACCATCTTCTCACCACACAACCCCTTGTCATGTGCTGGCACCTGAAAGTACAAGTGGTAAAGCTGCAGATGCAGCCTTATTGATGCTCTTAGGCATCAACAGTCTCTCCTTAGCTATCACAGGCCACTGCAGAAATGACATGTCAAGAAAAATTTCTGGGAGAAGCATGGACTAGTGGTTTTCCAAATCAACGTGTGACTACCTCTGAAAATGGTATTAGTTAATCCTGTCGAGAAAAGAGGACCAGAGGAAAAGGGCAAGCATCTTTGCAGAGGACACATGCAAATACACAAGCTCCTCTAGAGGATGGTCATCCTAACTCCTCAGAACTGCTTTCTTACACAAGAGACAGCCTTTATTTTCCAGCAACTTCAACCCCCTTTTTCCTCCAACGGAAATCCCAGTGACATGCCTCTTAGCGAAGGGAAACTATTTCAACACCAAGAAGATGAAAGAAATATTGATGAGCGTGCTGTGAGGGGCAGTGCTCCGACCAGGCTTCCCGAGCCTGACCACTGCCTTCCAAAAAAAGCAGCATTTTGGTGGGAATTTTCTGCAAGTGCAGCATGGCCAAACTGTACATCCAATTTTTCCAAGTTACGCCCTTTGCCAATTTGGCTTCCATTTCTCCTCCCCGCTCCTTGCTGGCAGGAGTACTTGTACAGCAAGGGCTTTTCTGCTGTGCTACTGTCAGGTGTGCTCTGCTTTTGTGGACGTTCCAATGCAAGGACAAACCAGCATCAGAAATCCCTCTATGGGAAACCCAGACAAGATTCTCTTGCTCAGGAAGGAGCATAAATTATTTTCTTCACACCAGTCAGAGAAATGCAAAAGCCACCAAATGCCTTTGTGTTTCTAGAAAACCCAGGAGGCAGAGCACAGCACAAAGGGCTGCACTAAATGAACCTGACAGTCACTGGAAGTGATTATGGTACCGTGACATTTCTAAATATGCCCATTAGCTACTTGGGGGTGGAGTTAAAGACAGTTCTGTGGTCAAAGCCATTAGTTATGGGTGCATGAAAGACTCCCAGGGCCCCCTCAGGCTAGTTATGTTGCAAGGCGTGTTAGAGATCTTTCTCCCTGTAGTAGCAGCACCAAAGGGCAGCCACAAGCAATGCCCCACACCACAAACTCTGCAATGGCCCATTGCATCTGTTCCTCGGGCACACAAACACTCAGCTGCATACTGCACTGGCAAGGCACATATCATGCCACAAAGAAATCCTGTCTTTGAGCAGCCAGTCCTGAACACCACCAGAGGAAGCCAAGGCCGTCAATCAGCTTGATTTAATGTGCGGAATTCAATTGTTATTTCCTTCTCTCTGGATGGCCCTTTGAGTTGCACACACAGGACAGGAAAAACAGCGTATGAGCAGTTCCTGGGAAGCCTGACTCCATCCTCAGCCCTGTGCTGTGCTGGCCAGGCCCCTTCTGAAAACAAGCAGGCTGCTGCAGGGGTTGCTCCTGGCAGAAGCTGTGCAACAGTGGTTGCTTAGCTGAAGTTCAGTAATGATTTCTGGAGGGCGAGAGAATGACTGAGGGGTTTAACACTTGCTGGGCACATTGCTATCAAATGCACGCGTTTTAATGGACACAGTAAAGGCCAAGAACTTGTTATTGCTCAGGTGGTTCAGCAGATAAGAGCTAAAGCACATGTATGCTCACGCACAGACTGGGAAAAAACTCCCACCATGACAAAACCAGCATGGTTTTTGCTGGAGCCCACTTGCCTACCTGGCAGAAAGGGGATGATCCTTTGCTTGGGGTCTTTCTGCCCTCCTTCCATCGGAAACTTGTCCAGCATTTGCATCTAGAAAACAAAATGCAAGAGAGGTGATTAAAGTCAGTGATTAACTTGAATGACACAAGACCACCTTCCCCAGGAGGAGAAGCCCATTCTCCTCATCAGCAGTGTCCTGAGACATTGTTCACAGCACTACCAGCCAGAGTACAGTGACCTGAAGCACTGAGGGGAAGCCCAGCCAAAGCAGTGCCAGAAGCACAAGACGTTAGTATCTTCTCCACTGTTTTCAAGACACTTCTTGTTACCAACGTCGCTCACCATTATCATTCTGCTCAGCATGGGTGGCTTATGTAATCTGCATTTCTGCAACTATTTAGCTTCATCCTCATGGACCTTGGTCACTAGATCTCAGAAGCTCCTCAAAAAAGGCATATTTTAAGATTATTAGCTCAAGCATAGCACAGCACTGACACAGTTCCTGGACTACAGCTAACTTGGGACTCACAGCACTAACTCATGTTTGCCTGCAAAAGGCCATAAAGTTATACGTCACGTTTGGGGAACACTTTGTGCTACGCAGGCTTTGAGGGATAAATATTTTATGACATCTTCAGCATTAAGCAAATAATTTCCTGCCGGATGCAACTGCACTTAGTACGTTTAGTCAGCAAAGAGAGGTGATAACCAGCTCCTGCTCTCGTAGGGTGTCTGCACTGATGCTTCAGCACAGGCACACAACTTCCTTGAAGCTTCTATGATGCCTGGCAGGACCCACATCCTCAGCATTTGCTTCACTTGCTCTTCCTGGAAAACACCATTTGGGTCAGGCTTTGCACTATACACAGAACAGAAGAGGAGAAAGAGCATGCACAGCCATCCATACAAGCACTCAGATACTCCCTCCTTTGTAAGGAAGGGGAGAGAGATGCAAACTCTCCTGTGCTTTCTCTGGGGCATGAATAAGAGCTCTGTCTCCCATGACTGAAGAGCTCACTGGTCCCCAGGGTATTTGTAATGGGTCTTGCCCTCTCCTATTGGAGCTATTGCACCCTGCATAAATAATTAAGTGTTTACGGAAGCATTGGAGACAACCTGCCTGGGAAGTGTCCTGAGTACCTACAAAGTCAAAACAGCCATTCCCCTCTGGCCCAGTTAATATTTAAAGTATTTCCTGCTAAAAGGATGGTCCTGACACCATCTGGGGACATGTCCCACCTGGCTCCCTGGTTTTCATGGCTCTTATTCTTTGGCACCTATCTTTTCACATGCTTTTTACAGGAGGTATCTGCTCCAGCTAAGGGCTGGGGACTCCTCTACTGCTAGGCATGAGCTTGTTTAGAGTGCTGTAATGTTAATGCCATGAGCTTGTTTAGAGTGCTGTAATGCTAATGCCATGAGCTTGTTTAGAGTGCTGTAATGCTAACGCCAAGCCCTTTCTGTCAGTACAGCCCTCCCCCCATGTCTGCACATGTAATACTTTTCTTTTTTTTTTTTCTTGGATTTCACATGAACTGGGATAAAATTCTTGAGGTTTGGTGGAGAGGGGGCAGAAGGAAGGAAGTATTTTTCCTGCATTTTGAGGAGAAATAAAACACTCCCCCAACACTCCCAACGAGAACAAGAAAACCAAAAGAAGCTCTCGGACAGTCTCCTCAAAATGGAAACAAGACAACTCAAAACCAGGATGACACTAAGCACAAACAGACCGTGTTTACAGCTTCTTCGCAGAACAAATCTGAAAGCTTGCAACAAGGAAAACGCTGCCAGACTCAGCAATAAGCGGGGACTGCGGGGAGGCCTCCAGCAGCCACCAGCCAGCCAGAGCACAGGCGAGGCAGGCCTCGCCTCCCCAAGGCAGGCCTCGCCTCCCCAAGGCACCGCAGGCTCCCAGGGCAGCACCACTTCCCCAGCCTCCCTGGGCACGCAACGGCCTCCTGCTCTGCCCTCAATCCACAAAAATAAAGCATGA
Source organism: Actenoides lindsayi (assembly GCA_025331215.1). NCBI lineage: Eukaryota > Metazoa > Chordata > Aves > Coraciiformes > Alcedinidae > Actenoides > Actenoides lindsayi. The sequence continues at coordinate 29,748 of WTSP01019531.1, read as the reverse complement.
CGCGACATCCTCGCTGCCCGGTAGAACAGTCACGTCGCGCTACAGCAAAGAGGTGCCTCTGGCCCTGCTCTTCCTGTGGGCGAGAGCTCGGGAAAGCTTGTGACTGCCTGGGGAAGAGCGAGGAAAACAAGTCGCAAAGGCCGCACATCTGATTGCTGTTAAGCAACGCAATACTTGAGTCACTGGAAGCTTTCCCCTCCTCTCAGTTTTGAACACAAGCTGAGGATCTGTCACTCCCGGGAGCACTATGAGCCTCTCAGGAACAAACGGTGCAAGCTGTGTTTTCTCCCTGTGTTTTCTCCCGTATGCACGTGCCTGGGCCGTGCCTCTCGCCAGATCTGCTCCCAACCATGTGATCCCACCAAAGCCGGCCAGAATTTCAGCCCAGAAGTTCTCCATTTCCTTTTGCTTGACCGAAAGTGCCTCTTGCCGTGGCCACTCAGTGAGCAGGAGGCAGCCTGGGGACCCTCTTGGGGCAGCCACCCTGCTCCACTCCAGCCCAGTGCCACCAGCACCACCCCAGCCAGAACAGACCCTGCACTGCCTGACACATGTTGGTACCATTATGATTGCACACTCACAAGCTGCTGTGTCTTCTCTTGCTGGAAGAAAGAAAAGAGGTTGCAAGGTGCCTGGAGCACCCTCCAACATACATAGAAAGAGGAGAATGTGGGAAAGAAGCAAGGCAGAGGGGTCGGTGCCGTGGATCCCACACAGCCTGGCTGCCACATCACGCAGCTCTGGAGAAGGCAGCAGCAAATACCAGTTCATCAGTTTTACTAGGCATAAGCCTGTGGTTGAAGAACAGCTGAAAAATCCCCTCCAAAGAAAACAATCCCAGCGCCAGCTGTAACCACGGCAGGCAGTTTGCGTTAGCCAGATACAAGAGCCCACATCTGCAGAAATCCAGTCCGTGGGTCATGGGCTGATGGTTCTTCCATAGCACTGCACACACACAAAAAAAGCTCTAAACAGCAATGGGAAAAGGTCAGCTCCAGACCCAAAAGATGCCACCAGAGACCTGGAGGAAGCCAGCTGGTAGGTCTCTGGGTTTCAGGCTCCCTGTACCCTTTGCTCCTGATGATTTTGCATGATGCTTTTGTTCAGCAGAGGGTGTTACCTTTGCCTACGAAAGCCAAGGAGAACAGACACAGCTCTGGAAAAGGGATGGAAGAAGGGTAAAAATGCAGTGACCCCACAAACCCTGGGGGAAGGACATACAGCCAGGTGTCAGAAGATGGTCTGCAGAAACCGAGGCATGCCCATGACAAGGCAGGGCAGGGCAGGTTTCCTGGGAGAGCACCCTTCTCTCCAGCAACGTGCTCCCCATCAGACGAGGAATTGTGGAAGGGAGGCAGTTGGCAGGGGGAGACTCCCACAACTCATCTCAGTGTAAGGGTTTCCATACAAGCTCCAAACAAGACTGCTCACATCACAGTCCCAGAAGGGAAGACTTGCCTGGCCATCTGAACTCCCAGGGAGAGGGGGAGACAGGGCAGGCAAAAGGCAGACAGACACACAGCCCTTTGGAGCACAGCTTTCCCTGCCGAGGACAGGACAGCGTGGAGAGGCCAAGTCTTGCTCTCAGCAACGAGCTCAGCCAGGTCGGGAAGAAAAATGAAGGAAAAAAGAAACAATAACTCTATTGTTTCTCCCCTTCCAGAATATTTTAAGTATTTGTGACAGAATCTTTAAAAAAAAAAAAAAAAAGAAATTGGAGCAGATGCCATGTAGAGCACTTTGTTGTGTTTTATTAAGCAGGAAGCTGTTGTATCACACTTTTCATGGATTCCTTGGCAGCAGGGAGGGTGATCACACGGCTGCTGGGCCCTGGCTCCCCAGGGCAGGACTGAGGCACAGATGTGCCAGCTGCATTATCCAACCCCCAGCCAGGCTCCCCACAACCGCACATTCACCCACATTCATCTCCATCACCAATTTAGCTCATCAATTAGCTGGTTTTCTTATCAACCCAGAAATGTCTGGGCAGTGGTGAGTGTAGAGTGAGCCATGGCTGAAGGTCTGGGGACAAACACACTGGCCCCACTGCCCAGCTGGCCATTAACCAGGCAGGAGATAACGCCCGTGGGGCCACCCAGGGAGAGGGAACCTTCAAAAGCAGTTTTGTATCAACAGCTAACACATTGGCAGACAGCTTCTTCATTAACAGGAAACTCGTAAGATAATATCCTAATTGAATCAATTAAAAGCGCTGCGGGCTGCAGGGGATCCCAGGGAGAGCGGAATGTGTGTGCTCAGCAGTATTCCTGGGAAGCAGAGCACTCAGGAAGGGTTTTGCCCAAATAAGAGCTGATGGTGTAATGCCAGAGGGACAGGTCTGCTGGAGGAGCAGAGCCCCAGGCCTAAGAGCCTGCGAGTCACCATGTCCCAGCTGGAATCAAACTCCAAGAAATCTCGGAAGAAAACAAAACAAAACCCTCAAGACAAATTCCAGAGGGTAATAAAGTGTCTCACCACTTTGCTGCTTTTCCTTTGCTCTTTACGATAAAGTGGAAAAGCTTTGCCCTCTAAAATGTAAAGGTGAGGAAAAAAAAATCAATTATTTTTCATTTAAATCTGATCTGGTGGAAAGAAAAATGTCAGGGTGAAAGGGTAAACACAGAGGTCCTGCATTCCCCTGATAACAATGAACCAGAAGGGCACAGGATTACTCTTTCAGCAAGTCCTCTGCAGCCAGGGGACTGTGGGATTTGCTTTTGTCAAGCTGCTCTAAAGCTCCGTTACTGAATGTCAGGGCTTGTGCGGCACGTACCAGGGCTGCAGAAGAGAAAGCAAGTCTTTGCCAGCTTGCAAAGGGGGACGCTGGTTCATGTCACTGAACAGCAAGACCTACCAGCACAGCCTGGGGCGTGATGGAATACCCAGGCAAGGAGCGCAAACTCTTCCACTCTTGCACAACACCAGGAGCCGATGTTGGAGCCAGGTTGTGAGCTGTAACCACAGGCATGGGGAGAGGGAAGTTCCCCCCTTCTCTTATCGAGAGGATTTACTTCGCCTGCATGACAGAGGTTCAGCATAAAACCACATTCCTCCTTCTCGGTCTAGCAAGTGAGAACTGACCTAATCCAAGCCTCCACCAGACATGTCCGTTATCCAGAGCAGAGAATTCAGCTCTTGACACCAGCCGAAGGGAAAAGGGAAAAAAAAGAGTTCAACAAAAGGCTTCAGAGTCCAGCTGAGTGCATGGCAGCAAAATTACAGGAGACTCTTTGTGAGAGCAACAGCCTCCCCGCTGAGACAAGGCAGGAGCCTGCCATGGGGGAAAAATGGGCCCGAGCCAAGGCTGCTCTCATCCCACACTCCCAAACTCCCTGTAGGCCCCATCCCTCGTGAGAGGGGGAATGCTGCAGGCAGCCAGGCACGCCACATGCCCCGCTGTCCCCGTGGCGGTGAACTACAGACAGGGACATTCACATGCACCACTCACCCCGACCTCCACGTGCTCAGCAGGGTGTTAGTCAGGTCTCCTCTTCGGGAAGAAGAGTTCTTCTCCAAAATGATTCACCGAGGGACAGCATCCCGCTGACCCCCACATGCAGTGGAAAAGGGACGCAGGTCCAGCCATCACCTGCTGTGACAGCAGCACCCTGGCCCCACAGGGACATGGTGAGGGACAGGGCTGCACACCGAGAACCAGAGATTTTGCAAACATGCTTCTGCAGATCAAAGCACCCATGCGCCCTGGAGCCAGCTGGTTTGGCAAACATCTGCCAAGCAGATAGTCTGGGAAAGAGAGTGACATCTGGCAGCGGCTCACAGGCTACTGATGTTTAGTCTCTTCACAATCCTATGAGGGGCACCTTCCCTGCATCCCCCTACAATGTCTGTGAAGAAACAGGGGGTGAAAACGCAACAGCCCAGAAGACAGAAGGGTGAAGGGAGAGCAAGCTCACATCCAAGTGGTGATGCCAAGCTCAAGAAGGCAAACCTGGGGGAGGACTCCACTGGTGTGGCTCTATATAATGCCCATTCACCAGTCAAAGAGAGCTGGGCGTTCAAAGACAGTAATGCCCTCCAGCTCAGCTGAAGGGCAGCACAACTAAGCAGTTTGTTGATGACCACAGTTTGTCCCCAGTCCCAGCTTTTCTGGTGCAAGGGATGAGTTCAAGTGCATTTTACACGTTACCAGCCAGAGGCAATCCTGACCTCCTCAGCACTAGGAAATGGCATCACAGAGGCTGGATTGTGAAAACCTGATGGAAAACTTTAAGCATCGCTCAGCAATAGACAACATAGAATTAACTGAGGTCAGAGAAAAATGGGCTACACAAATTGGCAGCAGCTGCCACTGCAGGAGAAATTTCCTATGAAATCACAGGAAGCATTAGACAGAGGAAGACACTGGTGCCTGTGAACAGCTCACGGGCACGGAGAGGGCAGTGGGTGCTGGGCTGGGCAGGATGCATCCCTCTGCCTGTGCTGCCACATCCAACCCCAGCACTGAGGCACTGCCAGGTCTGTGCTACCTCAGGTGCTTATTCATAAACCACACGGACCAAAACTGGGGAGCTGGAAAGATCTGACAGCTCGTGGGGCCTTGGAGGACGTGGCAGCTTTGCATCCCTAAGTTTGCTCTGAGTGCAATGGTCCTCCAAAAGCAACCAAGCAAAGCCTCCCCTGACCAGGATGGGAGACATTTCCAGCCTGAGCACCCACTGGTTCTCCCAGTGGAAACCTCAGTGGTGCTCAGCAACAGCTTAAGCAATCAAGACCACAACAGGCACTGCACACTCCCCAGGTCTGTTGGGATTCCCAGAGGAGGAGGCACTCAGCCCCAGGCACCTAACCTCTAAAACCCTGTAGTAACCTCTGTATAAGGAACCTCCTGTTTTATCATCCAGCCTTGAAGCTTAAACCCCCAGAAATCACACCAAGATTATCATGTTTGTTTATTAGTGATGTGAGAATGGGAGTTTCTAATTGCCAATATCACCATCGCAACCAACACCATGTGCTAATTACAGCAGATGGGTGAAAGACAGTCACGGAAGGAGAAAGAAATATCCTCAAATCCAGAGTCATGGAAGGAGAAAGAAATATCCTCATCTCCAGATAGGTTTCCCTCTGGTCAAGCCAGGTCCAGCGATTTCTGTGCTTATCAACAAAGTGCAGTTCCAAGAGCATTAAGAAAAATCATGTTTTTAGACATTAGAAGTCTGTATGTTTTCAAAAGCAACAAGTAGCTCCAGGTACCCACTCTGAGCCACCCAGAAAGGAACAAGAGGGCAGACAATGCTGCACCTTCCCAAAACTCAGCTCCAGGTGAGACACCCTCAGACAGTGGGATCCAAAATCATCACCCATTTCTGGATGGCCCACAGAACTCCTGAAAAGTACTGCTTGCTTTTCCTCCTTTTGTAAGGCTGTCAAGAATATATTTGGAAAAGAGTAAGGAGAGATTTTAGTGTTTAAAAAAAAGAAAACCTCAGATTTGGAGAAGTGTACCACGCAATCTCTATTTACACAGCCTCCTCACAGAGCTGCTGATCCCTCTGTCTGCTTTTTGGGTGATTAAAATGTATCACTTTTTACATTTGATTCATCGGTGCCGAATCCTGGAAGTCATCGTTCTCTTTACAGTACTTTACTAATCCATTTTCCACTTAATTTCTGCTAATTGCAGCCTCTAGATGACATTAGGCTGGGTAGGCAGGTCCCAGACCACACAGCTGAGCACTGAAAGCTGCAGCACTCCCCACAGGCACTAGGAGCAGAGCATTAACACCATCAAACAACAAGTACGACATCCCTAATTCACCACAGTGACCCAGCCATGGGAAATGACTCCTGCCAGTAGACATGCTTGGGAACAGTGCAGCAATACCCGGGGGTGATGCTGGTCTGCACCACTTCCTCTTCCTCATCCCGTCCATAGGAATGTCCCTCTGGCACAGCCGGGGCTGTGTCACACAGGCAAGTGCAGGCAGGAGTTGTGCCACCTACCCCCAAAGACCACAGAGCCCACCACAACCGTGGCTGGAGCTGTCACAGCAGCAGCAGTCGTAGGGAAGGCTGCAAAGACAGTTCAGGTTCACCCACGTCCTCCTCACTAGCATCCCAAAGCAGACCTGCTTGGAAGATCGGGAAGTCAGGAGATTCAGTTTCTTTTCTGGAAGTGGAAACAACGGTGAAGAAATACCAACACATTTGCCCTATTTCATGCGCTGAGCAGCCGAGGTGCAGCAAGGGCAGGGACTGCGCTCAAATACTCCAACCAGATGTAGTTTCACACCTAACATGGTGCTTCACACCACGAAGCAACCTTCAGTCAAGTGTTTCAGCGACAGGTCATCGAGAAACTTTATGTGCGTACCACCCTACTCGAGCTGCACGCTTGCCAAAACCTCAGGATGACTTATCCCTAGCTTCTGCCCCGAATAGCTCATGATCTGGCTTCTCTTTGACCCCTCCCTTCCTCAAAACCTTCCCCACTCCAGATGAGGGGAAGCAGACCGACGTACATTCCTTCCCTGAAATTAATGCAAAGTTTTACATCTGTGACAGGCCCAGACATGAGGACACAGAGGAGGAGGCAGGGCTGCAAAAACTGCAGTCCTACCACTTGGGAGAGCACTGCTAGTCAGAAGCACCAGCCTCATGACCATCCTCTTGCATCAGACTTCTTGCTAGCAGTCTGTTTTCCCTGCTTCTCTAAAAACAAACCCCATCTTCCAAGTGAGCACAGTTAGCAGAAGGGCCAATAGGAGACACTTTTGTCTCCACATGCAGGAGGATTTCATTCTGCATGGCTTCATGGTGGTGTCCCTCAAGAGCAGCTCCGTTACCAGCCAGTGCAATTACACAGGGGGAATGAGAGACACTGCAAATCCCTGAGGTTTTACTTCCAAAACCAGGGTATCCACATGAAAGAGATACGCCTTAGTCCTTAGCATGACCATGATCCTTTCCACCCTCCCCCACCTGACGGTAAAACTCTCCATCTAGCAGAGACAGAAGCTGATGGAATTCTGGAGCCCTGGGCAGACAGCCCCACGGACAGCATGAACCAACCCAGCTCCTGCATGAACCAACCCAGCTCCTGCATGAACCCACCAGCATCCCCACCGGCACTCCCACCTCACCTCCTGCTGCACCAGCAGCACGTCTCCCTTGTATTCCTCCGTTCATAGAAAGGGTTCAATTTAAAGATGTCAAGTTCAGTGGTGCCCAAACCCCCCAGCTGGGCAAGAAGCCCCTGGAGACAGCACACACCCAGAGCTGCTGCAGGGAACCACGTACTTGAACTGCACCCGCACTTTAGGGCCCAACCAGGACAGAGAAATAGAGCAATGCCAAGGTTTCCCAGCACAACTAAACTTCTAGAGAACATGAACCTTGACAGCACCCTCATCTCCGAGCTCTCCCCAACCTGTAATCTCATCACAGACACACAGAAAGGCACCAACTGATAAAAATCCACCAGGGCTTTGGGGTTTAAAGCAGCTACCTGTAGGCAGGTGGAAAGCAGCTGCCCCTCAAATGGAAACCTCAGAGCTCCCTGGGAACTTTCCAATGGGACTTTTTTATTTCATGGAGGTGGGCAGAGGGGTTGGAGGGAGAGAGGAGGGGAACTGGAAAATGCTGATTTGCCAAGAAAACACATCAGCAGACAGGTATCCGTTTTGATTACTGTTTCAGTTATGAATGATAAAACCTAACTGCTAAATTAAAAGGATATTTTTTTAATGTTTTAAAGTGACTCACCAAGGGGAAAGCTTTTTTTTTTTTTAAAACAAATAGTGAAAAACCAAGAGAACACTTTACATGTACTGAACTGAGTTTCTTTCTTTCCTAAAATTTAAACACTAACTTTCCTCTGAACTTAGGAAGAGGAAATCTCACCATTTTGAAGAGCTGTGCAGCTTCCCAGGTGCCTTGGCATTCTGTGTGGCCAAACACAAAGTTGCACAATATAGTTGAGCCAACTGAACCTGCACCTGCAGCACAAGGCAGGGAGAGGTCTCACCTCCACCCTTCTCATTCCTGGCCTTCCCAGAGCCTCTCCAAGCTCACAGAGACATGGGCTGGTTTGCTGCCAGCTTGGGGAGGAGGGATCAGCCCCAGAGGGGTCCCAAATCTCTTTGCACCCAAACTGCTGGCCAAGGGAGGCATTTCTCAGTCCGCTACAACAAAATACCTTCTTCTTCCTCTCCGAAAAGATCAAGTACAGACCACATTTGATGGCAAATGATCAGGAGTCTGAGCTTGCAGAGGAAAATCGGAGCGCGAGGAATCCTCGTAAGGTGCACAATAGCACCTTGGTATTAAAAAATACCTGGTTTGGCCAATTTAATATGGTATTGGCACTGAAAAAATGACACTCAAATGAAAGCTTTTTCTTGCCCAAACGCTAAATAGTCTATCAAAGGCAGCATTAAAACAATAAATTCACCAACCTTAATAACACCTCCCAAACATAATCTCCAAGATCTAATTTCCATGCTGCCAGGTAAAGACAGTTATAAACATCGTCTATAATTCACTACTCTGTGACTCACCTCTACTGCAAAGGCCTCAAGATGTGGTACCAGTAAGGCAGAAAGGCCTCAGGGAGGTAGAATTAAGACAGGGAACACAAGGGAGAACATTTTTCATGTAAGTTATAGCTCATATTTATATTCTGGTGTTACCTAGGATTGCAAAGTTATCATAAACCAAGGTGTAGAGCAGGACCTCACAGCCCAGAGATGTGTGGGCACCATGAAGTAGTGGGAAGATGAGCAGAAGTGGTTCCACGCATCCAGCAGCACTGTAACAACCCTATGGTGGTGGAGAAGCAAAGCCTCAGCCACTGGCAGGAAAACCACAGAGTCACCATGGCACCCCGGATGGGATGGGATCGCTGCCAGAGCTGTAGAGCAGCCACCCATTGGCACCATGTCATGTTTTCCCCTCTCCAGCTTCTGGTGAACAAGGTCCCCCTCCCTGCAGCTGGCCATCTGGAAGGCATGAATCACAGAGGAAGGGCAGACCCTGCACACCCATCCTTCTCTCCCTGCAAGGTCCAGCCTGGTCCAACTGATGGAGCAGCCTCGCTGCAGCTGACACAGACCTGCCTTCCTTGTCCCTGCCGCAGGATGCCTGCCACATACCCAGGAAAAGTCTGTGCTGGATCCTAGCTCTGGGAATGAGGAGCCAGGCAAGCCTCTGGACAGGAAGCATATGGAAAAAACCGTGCAAGGAAAGTTAAAAAGAAAGGAGCCTCACTTCTCAGATGGAGCAGAGTGCTGGGAAGGGAGAGCAAGCACTTAAATTCTTCACTTGTCCCCAGGCCCACTGGGATCCCAAGGAGATCACTGCAGAGGTCCACACCTTGCTTTGCAAGGGGACTCCGAGACTGCAAGATGTCCTTCATCGAAAGCACTTTCAACAGCCAGCACGGGAGTGGTGATTTACAGCACTGTGGCAGACCTGCAACAGCCTGACGTAATTGAATGAAAGGCACAGAAAAGAAGTGAGAAATCAAGACTGCGGCAAAACACGTCGTCCCTTCAGCTCCACCACCTCCCCCTGCAAGGGCAGGACAAGCCCAGAACCACCATCTCCCTCTGTCTCTCCCAGCTCTCATTTCCATCTCCCACTCACCATAAAACTGCACAGATGCTTCCACTCAGATGCCCACGATACATGTGGTGCGTGCTACAGTCCGTCCTGTATCGCACAAATTCAGCGATATAAATGGGGCATGGCCATTTTACTAAAAATTCCCCACTCTCAGATACAGACTCCTTTGCGCTGAGTTACTGCTACCCGTTCTCAGCTCCTCCCCAGGCACATTCAGTCAGCTAGAAACTGGTTCAGTTTCCGATCCCGTGCTGCTGCCACATGATACAGATTGCAGGTCTTTCCACCAGAAAAACGGAGCTGTGTTAGATTAAGAGCACAGTGGAGATGCTGGAGCTCACGTCAACCCAGCCCCATGCAAACCTCATCAAAACGCCTGGCCACAACCAGCTCCAGGCAGGCACCTGGGGATGTGCCCAAGGACCAGTGCCCATGGGCAGCAGGCAGAAGAGGGGCCAACCAGGGAGCTCCTGCCATCCTGGGAATCCTGTTCAACCCTCCCAGGAAAGGGGCAGCTCAATTTCCAGGGCTTTTTCATTAAGTAGCTGGGGAGCTGAAGGGCATGAGCTCAGCCTGAGACAGGTATAGGGGTGTAACCCCTTGCCTCGTGTTACAGGACAACTATTAAATGCCACATTACTGAAAGCCTCACCAAATAAACCCACACTGGATTGTCTGTGAGAGATCATAGCTCCGTCGCTGAGGACACAAAACTTTTAACCTCCCCGTCTTCCTGCCTCCCCCTTCCACAGGTTACACTCAGCACAGGGTCCCCTCTGGATCTCACCCATCAAGAGATACTTTGCATGGGATGTCTCCTCCACAGGGCTGGGAAGCAAAGGCTGTGAACACTGTCACCTCCGGCTGCTCTGCCAAGTTTCCAGTGGGAAGGAGACCAGAGGATGCCAACAGGGATGAATGAACAGAGCACAGGCCCAGGAGCCAGCTCTCCTTTGCCACGGGGCTGCCACAGCAGCGCCAAGCGATGAGCCTGGGAACAAGGGACCATCTGATGGGAGCAGGCGGAGAGGAGGGCCAGGAGGTGAGCAGGAGTCCTCAGGGCTCAGACCAAACCAGCAAGAAGTAAAATTGCTCCAGAGGCAAGAGAGGGGACCGCAGAAAGCTGGCGCGGGTGCAGACATGCTCGGAGCAAAGGGAAAGGGCACACGCTGGCCACCAGCCTGGAATAAACCAAAACTCATCGGGTGCTGCTCCCAGCAGCTGCTCCAGAAAGGCTTCAGCTACGAGAACAGAAAATCATTTCCGCCACAGACACGCGCTGCCCGGTGCCGCCGGGCTCGCCCTAGGTGTACACTGGCCCTGGGGACACCCATCCAACAGCGACCGAGGCAGGACGGGCTGCCATTTCCCAGGGGCAGGCACGGCTTTCAGCAGCTCTCAGCCCCGCTCGGCTGCCAGGCACAGAACGCAGCAGGCAGTCAGGGTGCCAGCTAGAGCCAAGTACAACTCCGCTGACCTGCCTTGGCACGAGCGTGCAGGGGAACGCGCTGGCTCCCGGCTGCCAAATGCTGGAAAGCTATAAATGGGAGACATTTGGAGAGAGAAAAAAAATCAAGGAGCCAACTTTTAACTAGGCTGAAGTGCATTGGACTGTACATGTTCTTTGTGGAGGGAGAGAGGAGGAGAATGATGTAAATCTTTGATGCGCTGCTGGAAAAATACCGGCTGCTTCTTCTACAGACAGAAGTAGTCCTTATTTAATGGAAAGTGTTCCTTCTTCTCTCGAGTTCAGTTATGGCAGTTCACTATTTCTATGCATCTGCATATGGTTCTTCAGCTCACGGCTCTGAAAATATAGTCACTGATGATTTGTAGCAGGAACCTCATCGTAGGAAGCTGTGGGCTTTTTCTCGTTCTCGGTCACACAAGGGCCCATCTTTCGTGATCCAGCTGTCCAAGAGCGAGATCCTGGTGATTTATTTTTGTGACGGGGTGAAACCACAAAGTACAATGCACACGCAACTGCGCAGAATTTTGCTGAACTCCATAAACTGTGCAGAAAAAAGAAATCTCCAAAGTGTTGAAACAGGATTCCTGTTACGAAATAGCTAAAGAGCCCTGTTTACAATCCCCAGACTCAAAAAGACATCCATCTCCCGCAGCCTGGCCAAGCTGCCTCAGGGCTTTTTCTTCAAAGAGGCTGCCAGGACCAGGCGGGACCCAGAGGAGGGGTGAAATCCAAGTGGTGCCTGGGCCAGGCTTGTGTTCCCACCTGAAGGAGCCTTGTGCTGTTTAGGACACGTTACTTGGCACGGCCTCCCCTTGCTTTCCACATCTGGAGAATTAAGATAACACTTACTTCACCTTTGTGAACTGTGTGCCCTGCCAGGAACTCCGCTTAAGGAGCGGAGGAGGAGGAATGCAGGTGGAGGAAGGCAAGCACAGGGCTTGCTGTACAGAGCTCATTTTAATTTTTCAAGATTCCAACAGGATGATTCAAATAATTCTTCTCTGTGCACGAGCTAGTGTCTTCTGAGCATGTTTTAATGTGGTGTTTTACTTAAAAACAGTCTGAATTACTAAGATACTGACCTTTCCCCACTTCTTCATCTTTGTCTGATGGCTGCATGTACACAGTAGGTGAACAACCCCCTCCAGAAGGGACAGTTTGTCTTCCATGTCGAGACAACATGCACAGACCATTGCCTTTTGCCAGTTTTCTCATAAAAGTATGCACCACTTCAACAACCTTTTTTTTTTTTTTTTTTCATGTTACACACAAAGCTGTTGGCCTAAGGGCTGCAGGACTCTCTCCAAGATGACATCGCTCCAGGTGGGTCAAAGCTGAAAGTTTCCAGCTAAGAACATATGGACAAACAAGAGGACTGGGAAACAAACTCAACGGACATGCAGAAAGGCATTGAGGGAGAGAGCCAGAGACATTTTTAAGGTTGCTTAAAATGCTCATTTTTCTGTCTCTGAATTGTGCAGAAAGCACACTGACTCCAACCTACGTCACGTCTCCATTCCTGGCCTCCAAATTAAACCTCTGTGCAGAGCAGCAGCCACACAGCATCACCCTCTCCTACAGCCTTCAGCTGCAACAAGGACCAAAGGAAAGGTTTCTGACTGCGAGGGGAAAAGCCCTGGGGTACCCTGCCCTCAAGGAGGACATCTCTGAATGGCAATTTCATTTCTAAGGGCTTGCAGCTGTCTGCCAGAGGAGAAGCTACTTCTTTGGTGGTGAGAAGACAGGACACAGTATGAATGACAAAGTCTGCTCCAAGGAGGAGGTTTGAGAACCAGCTCCATCACAGCTCACCAGCAGCTCATTTTGTGACCAATGAGATCTGCTCTTAGCTGTGGAGACACAAGCCTTGCTGCCCAGGAAACAAAACAAGACGGGCAAAGACTCCTAGTTAAGGAGAGGGTGGCTGCTGCCAAAAGGCAGAGGAGGTCAAGGACATGGAGTGAGGCTCCTGCCCAGGGAGAGCACAGGTAAAAGCAGAAAAGGTGTAAGAGTGTTGGGTTTGGGTGTAAGGACATTTTAGGAGCATAACAAGACAACAGTGGCTCTTGGTCACATGAAGACTTGAAATGACTACCATCGTGACTGATGAGCTCATAATTACAGAGTGGGGAAAAAATGTTTCTTTTTGGGGGTTTCCATAAAAAAACCCACAAAATACAAGCCAGTATCTGTTCTCTAACTAACAGCGTCACTCCTTACAGCCAATGGTTTCAAGAGGATTCTTCCAGAAGACTTGTTAACCTCCTCCTGAGTGATGCATCCAACATGATCTGATGGCTCTTCCCCCACTGGCAGGACTGGAAGCATCTCTCAGGCATGCAAGACCCCGAGCCCCAATCTCTGTTCATTGGAGACAGTCGCTCACACCTCTGATTACCAGCTTCCATACCAGCTAACATTTCCAGCATACCTGCCAGCCCCAATTAGTGTCCAGAATAAAACTGGCACCCTTGTAAGCATCAATCTTCCTGCTTTTCTTTCTTAGGAACAGCATCCATCTGCTCCAAATAGCTCACATCTGGCATACTGAGTGTTAGGAAAGAGCCTCAATCCTATTCGAAGGAAATTATTCCTCTAGCCAAGAGATTCATGCAGAACTGAGTTTAATATTTGTAGTTACAAATTTACTACAAATCATTCAGTTATCCAAGGTTTCAAACTTTAGAATTACAATTTTATCTCAAGTTTGGTTTTTAATCCCCAAAAAGTCGCTCTTATGGAAATTGCTGTGTGATGGAAAAACATTTATGGAGAAAGCAAGGAGAAGAGGTGGTAGGAATCTGAACACAGAGGATCTACACAGCAAAAACACTTCCCAGAGCAGGAGAGGGTAAGACCTGCACCCTTCCCAAGGGATGAGGGCCACCACTTCATCTACTCAAAACACTGGGTGGGGAGCAGGACGAAGCAGACTGTGTCTCGTGGTGAGATACATTAAGCTGAAGTGCAGAACAAGTGTTGGTTACCAACCATTAGAGAGGAGGTGATCTCCTGCGTGACAGATGATGACCCATAGTGTGGTCAGCAGAATGAAAACAGGTAATTAGGCAGAAAGAGGAGGTCTTGCCACCCTTGAAAGGGAAAAGCAGGGTGGTACTTGGAAAGGCTGCCACAGCGATGAGCTATAAACCAGGACTTTGGCAGAAGGCGGCCAGCCTCGGGTACCAGTGACAGCCAAAGGGAAGAGCTCTGGAAGTTGACAGTACTCACATAAAACCTTGAATGCTCCCAGCTGAGAACAGCACAGCCTGCAGCATTACTGTGACCAGCAAGGTGGCTTTCATAATTCCCCATTCCAGTATAGGGAACAGGGCTGGTCTGATGTCTCTACATCCAGGCTTCAACTTCAGGCTTCATCCCTGTTTCAGCTGAGCTGGCAGTTTGTGTTTTGAGTGTCATTCCTGCCTGGGTGAGGAGGAAAGGACACTTTGCCCTCCAGTTGCAGAGGGAGCAGGCTAGACAGCACGGCTGTCAGTAGTAAGTGTGCACGTGTTTTCCTTGGCCCTACTCCTAAAATAATTGTTTGGTCACAATGGAAGGTGACAAGCGATTAAGCTGTAGCTCCACAGGGAATAGCAGGAGAAAATCCTCAACCACTCACATGACCATGCCTGGGCTGCTCTGAACTGCAGCATCACACCAGCCTGGGTGTCAGCCCCCACCAGCCTTCACTCCTGCCCCAAGAAGTCCTCTCCTACTTGGAGCGACTGGCTCCCTTATCCTCCTGCCCGGGCTTAGCTGAAGGGTCACTGACAGCAAAAGAGGGTGCACCAACCTTCACCCAAATGGGGCCAGAGCTGCTACTGCAAAAAGCTGCTGAGATTCTGGTAGGAGCAGGGAAAGTGCAGCCAGAATCACTGGGAAGATAGGTATTAAATTAACAGATATCTCTACCCAAAGATGCATGTATTGTGATCGCTCAAGGCTGTAAGTATGAATAAATTTGGATGGATTTTCACTGAATAACATGAAAGACAGATTCTTGACACAGGGATCACCTGCAACTCAAGTTTCCAATTCTTCCTCCAACGCATCAAAAATATCATCAGAACTGAACCCTGGAAAAATATTTTTCCTTCTTACTGTGTCTTTAGAAGCAGCTGAACCATTTTAGCCAATCAGTTCTTCTGTGGGATTTTTTTGTGGCTTTTTTTTTTTTTCTTTTTAATAACTAGAGGCATGAATAATTTCCAGCATGGAAAATTTCTGCCTAAAGAACTAAAATTGGCATAGAATCATCCAACAGTCATACAATAAAGCCCTCCAGCAATGGCAACAGTCAGCACTACCAAGCTTACCTAGAGCATTTTTTTCCACTGTGCTAAGAGGATCTGTTTCACTCCTCGCCTTTCAATCCAATTTCCACCGTACTGCACCACAAGTTTAAAATAAGGACACCAGGAAGCATGTGTGATAAGGGGGAAGGAAGGGAAAAGCCACAATTTCATTCATTCTTCCAACAGAGCCAAAAAGGAGTGGTTTGTTTTGGTTGGTTTTAGTTTGTTGGGTTGGTGGTTGTTTTGTTGTTTTTTTTCCCCCTAAGGAAAAAAAAACCTGCAGGGAGGAGGAAGGGGGGAGATGTTTGCTTTAAATTTTTCCATCTGCACCCTGACATATAGATATATATACACATACATAAATATAAGGTGCTCCATGGTGTTTTGCAGAGCCAGTTTGACTCTCTAGCTCCAGACAGCCTCTAGTGACAACAGTTTCCATCTAGGAGAATGCACAGCTCCAGCCAAGATGGAAGGGGAGGAAGAGAGGAAGGACAGACACTATTTCCCTATGCGTCCTTTCCCACAAGGAACAAGGCAGCTGAAGTAAACAGCACAGCTGGAAGCACCAGTTTATCACAAATAAACCCCCGAAGACTGTGCCCTCCTTGCAGCACACGATGGCACAAGCTTGGCCACCACCTTAGAGCACCAATGAAGACGAGATGCTGTGAAGAAGGAAGCGCTGAGCTCCATTTCCTTCCAGCCCTGGCTGCTGCCCAACAGCTGTTCCCTGTTTATTTACTTTAATATTTCCTTGGTTACACAAGCAGCCGCACACAGCTTAACCCTGCCTGCACCAGCATCCACCCGTGCCACCCCATCTTACCTCGCCCAGCACGATGCTGCGGGATGGCAGCACGGGGCAGGGTAAGGACACCCAGAGTTTTGCCAACGCCAGGCTCTTGCTGGCTGGCCAGGGCTTACTCAACACGGTCACCATCATGGCTGCGTCCACAGCTCTGCAGAAGGTGCCTTGTCAGGCAGGGGACAGGGCACCATCGACATGAGCGGCCATCGACCACAAGCCAGGCTCCTCAGGCTGAACCCAGATGAACCTGGGAAAGCCACCTGGATTCCCACGGGCTCGCTTCGTTGAGCAGACCCAGACGCACTGTCATGTCACCAGCGTATCCGTGTCTGGATGCGGCGATGTCAGGAAAGGCATCCTCATTCCCAGGCAACCACAGCACCCTTTCAAATAAAGCATGTACTGAGAATCAGCTTCACGTGAGTGGGTCGCCGGAGGCAGAGGGTGCCCAGTTCCTCTCCCAGTCCTGCACACAAGCCAGGAGGGACGTCCCAGTGACTTTTCTGGCAGCTGCTGCTGGTCCATAGATCACTTCATGCATTTTCCTTTCTCCTCTGAGCAGAGCCTGTTCCAGCAGCTCAGTTTGTGTTTTGGCTCATAAAGCTCAGCCAGACCCCTTGGCTCATCTCCACCAAGGAGGGGGTGGAAAACACCCTTTGCCTGCTTGCCCAGAATACCGGCTTTGGTTTTCTGCAACCTGGCCTGTCCCAATTGCCTTTCCAGCCTCCTCGCTCCCAGCTCCACTTTCTTCCTGGCTCCCCCTTGCACCAGAAGGTAATTGCTAAAGCAGCTGCTGTCAGCTGCCCTCAGGGCTGGCACTGTTCTGCACTGGGCAGTGGGCATTTCCCCAGCACCCACTCCCTGAAACACCAGCCAGCAGGACATGGATCCAGAGAATCAGCATGTTTCAGCAGCAGTCTGGCTTTGCTGCGAGAGCAGCTGGAGAAGGCATGATATTAGCTCCACAGGAATGGAATCTGGGCCTAACTTTAACAAACTCACCCCCCCAAAGCAAATAAAAGCCCCAACAGAAACCCCACCACTTGCACAGATTTCTGGGGCAGGAATTCAAACCCACCTACACAACCCTGCGTGTGTTTAGTCCAGGGAGTGACAGCAGAACATTAACACTGGGACACAGAGAAGATCCAGGGTGTTCCCACTGATGCATAAGAGGCACTGGAGCAAAGAGTCCAGCTTTTGAGATTGCCTTGTTCTTGTTTTTTTTCAGGAATTTGCATTGGTTTCCTCAGATCAAAACATTTTCTTGTAGATTACAAAAGGTGTGCTTAGCATTAGGCAGAAACCACGCTTCTCAACCGACCACAGCCTTCAGCCCTCAAACCCCCAAGAACTGGCAAAGTGCTCACCTGCAGGTCAAAGAACTTGCTGTACCGCCGGTAAATGACTTCTGTGGACCCATTGGACCAGGTGACTTTGATAATGTAGACCTGCAAGGAACAGGAGGAGACGTCAGAGAGGAGCGACTCAACAACCCACACCACAACCCACACCCTGCGAAAGCTGCCAGTGCAGCCCCCATGGCTGGGAGCCAACCAGGGAAGTTCACGGGACCACTTCAAGGCATTTCAACAGCACTAGAAAATAGGCAAGTTTAAATTATTAAGCTCAAGTTTCATTAAGCTCCACTGCTACAGCTTCTCTGTCTACTTATTGCTAATTGCTAACTCAGGCAGCTCCCTATCCCCACACAGGGGCATACACCAAACGTGAAAGGGCACTTCTACGTCAACACACAGACACACGCGCTCTGCAGACCCAGACACGTTACGAGTTAATAACTATGCCTTGGCCATCCCATCTGTGACAGCAGCAGCAAATTTGATGCCGAGATCCCAAAACTGCAGCCCACAGTGTCAGCCTGGGACTGGGACTTGCAAAGACTCAAACCCACAAGGTTCAAAACTCTCTCTGTTCTTCCATAAACAGCTCTGAGGTTTTGTTTATTTAAATGTGCAAATTACCCTCCTGTTCCTCAATTCTAGTAATTGCAAGTTATTCACAGACCCCATGACCAGGCTTTTACTGGTGATGAATGCAAAGGAAAAAACAACCCTTTTTTTTTTTTAAAATCTTCTATGAAAAACAACAAGCAAATAACAGAATTGGGCAATTTTGTATCTAATGTCCTTGCCTGTTGCTCACAGAAACCAAAGATGACCCTTGACGAGATGCCAGCCGAACACTCGATGCAAACTTCAGCCTTCACTAATTGATAACAGATTGACTAAGCAGAATGAGGCATGTTCAGTTTTCCTTCTAACTCCCATGTCCTGATTATTTCCATCACAAATTCAAGTACCAATTCACTGAGGCAGGAACAAACCATTCAGAAGCTCAGGTGAATGGACCTACTAGGACTCCAGTTAACATAGTGAAGCGTGGAGGCTCTTAAGATGATGATGTTTTGGTACTTAAAAAAGAATCCCTTAAGAGTTTCACGAGGTTTCCCCCAGAGACACAATTTTTTCCAGATCCTGGAATGTGACCAACGTCCCAGCCCACTATTGAAACTCAGACACCCGGAGACTCACGTGGCTAGCACAACGTTAAGTTACTTGAGCTCATCAAACCTACTCAAATGCTGTACTAAAAATCTAACCAAAAGGTCACTCCGCTGCTCAGAAGGCTGACGCAACATGACCTACCAAGATGAGGAGACTCCTGAGGATCCACAAACTCTTTGCAGCGG
Organism: Actenoides lindsayi; assembly: GCA_025331215.1. Classification (NCBI taxonomy): domain Eukaryota; kingdom Metazoa; phylum Chordata; class Aves; order Coraciiformes; family Alcedinidae; genus Actenoides; species Actenoides lindsayi. Next base: position 10,870 of record WTSP01019531.1, on the reverse strand, counting down.
AATCATTCCAAATTAAGACAGAAAAAGAGGCAGTGAGATGAAGCGAGTCCTTACTGCTAAAATAAAGAACTTTGGTGCTTTCAATGCAGCAATTCAATGATCACTTTTCTTAAAGCAGATGAGCAGCCCCAACACAGCTGTGACTGCTTTGCTGACGTGCAGTGAGCTGGCTGGTGTCACAGGCAGCACCACTCTCTCCCAGACAAACTCCAGATCACCCCGTGTCACCTCACAGGCCTTATTCAGCTAACCACAGTCCTGTCCTTTCATTCACAATTCTCGTTTTGAGCTGAAGGACCTGCGCTTCCTGCATATTAACAGAAGGAATACAGAGGGCTCCTCCTACAAGACAGCTTCTGTAGCAGCTGTGGAGACCTGGATGGATCATGATTTGTTATAAGGGATGCCCAGACACTGTACTTACTTGTCATCAAACACGACTGGACAAGTATTCTGCAATGGGTCAGGCAGACTAACAGTTCAAGAACACACCTCTAGACCTCAACAGGCCAAGGACAACTTGGCTGACCACAGTTTGCAATGAAAACTGGTAAAATGGCATGACATGGCCTCTGAAGTATCTGACTGCATCCATACAGTCACCACCATGCCAGCAGCAAACTAAGTGTTAACTCGACGCTAAGTAAGCATCCAAGCTGCTTTTACCCTCACCCCAGGCCTTGCCGACAGGCCAGCGTGAGCTCATTTTGCTTGGAAGCTCAGATGATATCCCAGCTTTCTTACCAGTCTACAGTACTTTATAGGGTTATATCACTGCTGGCTGTCTGCCTGGAGAAAGCCTTCCACTGGGGCAGGAGGAAAAGCCAACTTTTCTTCATTGTTTATTCCTATCCTGCCTTTATTTGGAGTCAACAGCTTATTAGACTGGGATTTTAATCAGGATGTGGATTTGCTCAAGCCAAAATGAATTCAAAGCTCTTAAGGGTAATAAAGCCGTGAGATTTGAGGGCACACTGCGCTCTATTATACCCTTTGCAACTCAGGGAAGGAGCATTTCTCCCAAATGATGAGCTCACTCCTATTTTGCTGAAATGCAGATCTCCCAGGACTCTGGATAATGGTTTCCTACACATCCCATTTGAACAGCAGAAAGGTCTCTGAGGGCATCTCCTCACCTACTTGTGGAAAGCAGAACAGACAGGGAAGCCCACAGGAACAGGAGCTCCTCAGTGCCTATAAAACCACTGTCTCAGTAACACTGTCTTCCTCTCTCCTTGTGAGTATCCCTTGTCCTTCACTCTGACAGCCTCATCCCACCCAGGTATTCTGTTGGCCAAAACCTCAACAGATCTTGGTCTCTGCCAATACCTGATCCAATCCCTGCTGTCCAAGGATAAAAAAAAAAAAGACACCAGAAAACATAACTCAAGTGCTCTCCTCGACTGAAAACAGAAGTGCAGACTTTGAAGGGTATGAACAGTCAACCACCCAGCAATGTTTTTCACAAGGAATAGAGATGATGAGGCACCATGCTCCCACAGACAGACACTCACCCACCCCTTTCTCTAGTGCTTTTGGGAGACACTTTCAATGATCAAGACAGTTTTGAAAGCATTGCACTTGGTCTGAAGTTTTCCCCCTCGGCCTGGCACTGCACCGTGTCTTGCCAGGAGCAGCCACCATGAAGCAGCAGCCCAAACAAACCTAATTTTGTCCCCATAGGAGCCACCCCATCACCCACTCCCACAACCCTTGGTCCTGAAGAGGCTGCTCCAAGGACAGGCTTTTTTCCAGCCCAGCTGTGTGAGTGAGGGCATGTGGAAACAGTTATTTCATGGGTCTTCTCCAGCTCCGATTTCTACGGTCCTTCAAAGAAATAACACAGGGAAACCACCAGCAGGCCTCTTCCGTGGAAGGAGCGAGGGGATCTCCCAGGGCTGCGGCTGGCACTGCCCTGGGGACACACACCCCCAGGGAGCACCACTGGAAACTGGGGGGGACACCGCTCAGATCCCACTGCACCATTTCCTCAAGGGGTAGGGAGAGCCGAGCAGATGGCAGGGAGGTGGTGGGCGGCCACATCAGGAGGAGGGTTCTGCAATCCCATCATGTGGGCTGGGCCCCTGGTCAAAACCAACAGGCAGAGCTATCTAAATATTTACAGCCCTTCCCGGGCCAGTGCACCATGGAGGGGAACTAGCTGACTTGGTGAAACCCAGGAACCAGCAGCTCTCCTCCCTCCCATAAGGATGCCTTTCCCTGCCCCAGAGCCAACCCCAAGAGCTCCCCAAGCTCCAAGCTTTGCTCCACTCTAGCCTATGTTGCTGCACACATGTGACATCAAACCCTGCAGCTAGGTCTCATGCCTGAAGGCAATGGGCCAAGCTGAGCCTTGGAATAGACAGAAATCACTGGGACTGAACCCTCCTTAGCTTCATTTCAGCCACGGGTCAGCTGAAATTCATGCCTGTGCTACTGAAATCCTTGAGATGCAGCTCACAGCATTTGTCCTTCTAGAGCAAGGCAAGAAGGAGAGGTACTGAGCTTTCAGGGTCACTCAAACACACTAAAATCCTGCTTTCAGGATTAAAACTCATCCTTGGCCCCCCATCACTCCTCTCCCATTCATCAGCTCCCCTGTCCTTGCACCATGAAACCACAGTTCCATGCTGCAGCAAGCCCATGTTACACAGCAGGAGAAGTTCCCAGCAAGACAACCTTGACAAGAGCCTCAGCAAAGACCAAAGCAAGTAAACAAGACCTGTACTCCACTGCCATGGGGTACAGAGGCCACTGGGAGAGCTTTGGAGGTGTAGGTGGATCTTATTTTAATGCTGGAGGAGAGAAGCACTTCACATTAATGCCAAATGCTCTCCATGCTCCCATCTCTTGGAGGGCAGATCCTTCACAGAAAATAGAAATTGCAGGAACAAAAGGCTGAACTCCAGTAGATGCTGCATGTGTTGGGCTCCCAAACTCCCCATGGTATATCTAATTGGTCATATACCAACTGCTAAAAAATTACCAAGTGAGAAGTTTACCATGAAGGCCACCACTGCCCCAGATTCTCCTTGGTCACATTAGCAACCAAATGCCCTAAATTGAAAGATAAAGATGGAAAAAATCCCCAGGGGGTCTTGCTGCCCGCCCAGCTGGGCATCACAAGCTTGGTCCCTCTGGAATTCCTCCAGCATGACCCCATGCCTGCTGCCGCTCTCCCCTCCCCAGCAACTCTGAAGAGGCAGCTCAGAGGGAGAAGAGGCCAGTGGAAAGTGCGACTGAAAACCTTCGTAAGGGAGCTGTCAAAAAATGACAGGTTGCTAAAAGAAACGCAAATGGCACCTGGCCAACCATAACAGAGCTGTCAACGAGAGCTGCCAGTCAGCTCGCATGGCAGCACGGGCTCTGCTGCCCCACGGGAAACACGTTGGCAACTTGCAGTGGGCGAATGCTGGAGGGAGATTCAGGACATCCCTCCTGGGCAGGATGGCACCCCAGAAGAGCAGGGATGCTGAAGGAGCCAGCACAGAGGCATATTCAGAGCAGTCAGAGTCGCAGGGACTAAAGTGCAAGGACAGAGGAGAAGCCAGTGCAAATTATCTCTGTCTGAAAGGGAAGCCAGAGATTTAATGATTCCATTTTTTCCCCTCTTGAAGAAATGATGTAGCAAGTGTAAGCCCTGGGAGCTATCAGACTCCGTAAGTATTTTTCAAGGGACTGATAAGGAACCTCAGTGCTGCAGATAGCAATGGCTCCTGGTGACTTCCACCGCTCAAAAGGACCAAGAACTCTGGAGTTCTTCACAAGCCCTGACTCTTGCAGCTTCCCCAAGACACACATTGTCCCATACAACAACGTGGCTAGAGAGAGGAGATGATTTAAGCAACTGACTTGAGGCAATAGAATTAAGAACAAATCCTAAAAAAAAATTAAAAATTAACAGAAACTGTTTCCTGTTCTTGAAAAACGAGTCCCTGTGACCTAGAAGAAACGCTTCTGGACTCCTTGCTATAACCACACTACAGACATGCATGAAACACAACCTAGGAAGCAGCCTGCACTGCTTAGATTTGAATAGGAAAAAGACAGAGTGAAGTTGCAGAAAACCCCAGAGCTACAGTTTCAGTTTCTCTCCTCTCATAGAAGGAGTTTTCCCAAGTTTTCCAGGGAGGCTTGGAAGGCATCCTGGCTGGGGGGGTGCACACATAAATCCCACAAGTGAGGCTTTGGGGAGAGGGCAGCTGCTGGCTGGTCTGCAAGCTCTCTGCCCAGCACATGGCTGAACGAGGCAGCAAGTCCACCCCAAGCTCAGCACCATCCAGCCACACCAGCTCGAGATCAAGAGCAGCACACCCCTACTGACACAGCCCTGTGAGCCAACAACCTGCCAGCAGCCCTCCCTGGCATGGCACAGGTTCTGCAGCAACCCCTGAGCTTCCTCTGCCCTGAAACATCCCTGTGCCCAGAGCTCCTACGCACTGAGACCCTCTCATTTCCATGCCAGCCACACCAGAGGCACATGAACCACGGCAGGGCAGAAAGCAATGTCATGGTCACTTGGAATGACAGCTCCATGGGGCTGCAGGGACACGCAGCTCTGCCCAGCCACCTCTGATGAGCATCACCACAGGTCCCCAGCCACTCAGCAGAGCTCCTACAGCAAAGCCAGACATAACAGCCTCCAGCAGAGGCAGAGCTGTCTGCAGAGCTGTTTCCAATGGGTTTGAGCCTGTGTGGTCTCAGGTCCAGGGAGACTACGTACAATAAACCTCTCTGTGGAGAACTCTGCATATTTAAAGCATCTTTCAACAGCAAAGGGGAAAAAGCATCGGTTAGTCTATTCCACCCACACTCCCCCCCACCCTGAAACACAGGGAAGTGATGCGAGAGCCTCGCACCCTGGCTCTGGCTGCTGCCACGGGAAGGGAGAGACGAGAAATTCAAAGGGGCAGAGAAGCCGACGCAGCTCAGGGATCAAGCCAAACCAGAGCGGGTTTAATATAGAAAAGGGAGTGGGAAATTGTAAGAGGAAAAGAAAAAAAATGGAGGGAGATGGCTGGAAACAAAGAAAGTTCTTGGCGGTGAGCTGCTGGGCTTGGCCCCTCTCCATCAGCCTTCACTGCCGCAGACGTGAGGGGCTGGGGAGGGGAATGCAGGGGCTCTTGTGCCACAGGACACTGAAGCTTGAAGTGGGAGAGAGACAGACAGCCCCTAGCTGACTACCCGGGCACCCTGTCATCTCCTTGCTCCTGCTCTATGGACAGATAGAGCTGGGAGAAGGGTTGTGATGGTTCAGACAGCACTGGGAATGGCATGGAGAAGCAATCCCAGCAGTAACTATAGGGCACTGGAGCTGCTGCCATGGTACCTCTGTTTTAGAGTAGAGAGGCAAAAGCAAAAGGTCAGAGGTGTAAGGAGAAGCCAGGTAACAGATGCAGGCAGCATGAGGACAGGCATCCTCATCACTGTGCAAATAACCCAAGCCAACTTCCCCACGCACCCAGGGCTACAAAGCAGCCACCTCCACTCGCTCCGATTCGTCCCTTTGACTGTACCCTCCCTAAAACCCCATCGAGAGACAGCTCTTCCCGCTCTGCTGTTTGTACAGCTTGCCAGGGCACAGTGCTGCCTAAGCACACAGCCTGGGTTACACCAAGCATGGGGACTCCAAGAACAACCCGCTCAGCCCCAGCACAGAACCCTCAGCTGTACAACATATGCACCCGCTTGTTTGCTCTGAGTCACACTGAAGGTCAAACATATGGATTCATTTGTTTCCTATTTCCCACTGCTACATGAAACGGCCGGAAGATAGAGATACCCTCCAAAGCAAAGCTGTGAGGGATCAAGGTCACCAGACCTCCGAGCAGGCAGTGGCACTGGATGGCCCCGGTGCTGAGGTTCACTGCTGGAATTGTGTATGAGCACCAGCTTTCCACGCAGAGTTGTATCCACCTCAGGGGCCGTGTGCCAGGCAGGATTTGGCCCTTCTACTGAACTGCAACACTCAAGTTTTTCAAAAGCCTTAAGTAACATGATGAGGGAAGAAAAAGATGAGTTTGCTTTTGAGTGTTGATTTTCATCCACAAACCTAACAGTGCTCCCTTAAGCCCCAACTCTCTTGAGAGGTGAGGGGGAAGGAAGGATTGGTCCGCTCTGTAATACTGTGCAGCAGAGACAAGCCAGGCAGAGGGACGGGTCTGAATTTCTACCAGCTATGGGCTCCAAACACCCTGCCTGTGAACTGCCTCAAGTGGGAGAGCATCAGCCAGCTGACAGGAAATGGGATGAGACAGAGCAGAACCACAGGATACAGCAGCAAAGCACCACTAAGGATGCTGAGAAAGCCCTCAAACCTCCTGAGGCCACCAATACTCAGAAATTCCTCACTGCGGCAGAGACTCCAGCTTCCTGGGTTCAGCATTGCTTCATGCATTGTTTTGCTTTTGCTCTCTTTCATTGCTAGTTTAGTTAACGGCCCCTGCATAGATTTCGCACTATTCATTTTAACCGCCTGCTCCCTCAGTCTCAACACACACAGCTCCTTCCATTCCCCACAGGACATTCCCACCATACCAAGAGCATGGTCACGCTCCCCAGGAAGCATAGTACAGGGGCAGTCATCCTAATGCCCATTTATGCCAAGCAACGGGTATGATTCACAACAGCAGAAAAACCGCAGCTGTACAAGGTGATACTGCACCAGGTCCCCACAGAGCTCTGCTCCAGCTGGGAAAGTCAGGACCAGGGGACCAGGACACACTGATCCATGGGACACACATTCTTCAGAAGGCATCATCTGCTCTGTACATATAAGGCACTGAAGAATCACTGAATCTGTACACGAGCAGCTCTTGTCCTCTGGTCATTCAAACACTCTTCTCCGAGCGCTCCATAATCAATTCCCCATAAGCAATGGGGTTGGTTTGAACAACAAAGGAGTCCCTGAACAGCCTCACTGCTACAAGGAGAAGGAGCAGAGAAGACACAATATTCCATATCGAATCTGTAGCACATTTACTTTTTGAATGCAGTTTTCATCAACTTTGTTTTAAAATATCTCTAAATGTTATCAGCCAGGCACCAGATTCCAACATGCACTGTTAATTACTTTCACAAGGCAGATGCCACAAATGAGGTGGTTCGATATGAACGGGTATTCACCTCGTTTAAAGTTTGCCATCTTATTGACCGAGCTTTCAAAATAAGTGTGTGCTGCACGTGCTGTTTAAATTTCCTTTTTTCAACGTGATACATGTCTGCATGGAGGCTGGGAAAGGAAGTCCAGCAAGAGCAGGTTTCCCAGTAAACTAACACAACCAAACAGCACGCTGCTCTCTTTCCTGTCAGACATATATCTGTATCATTTTGGTTTGTGCTCTAGAGCAACCATTTAAAATTATATGAACTGTGGGAATGTTCTTGACAGATAGGTTATAGAAATGAAGGCATTGTTATTAACACATAGAACAATGCACACCAACTGCAGCTGCGTTAAAAGGTACTGGAAGGTCCTGAAGCTTGCCTAAGGGCAAAAAAACCCAAACAAAATCTGGATTTAGTAGGGAAAAGCTTTATTTTAGGGCTTCTACTAGAGAATAACAAACACAAAACTATAAAAAGATCCTGCATGAAGTCCTTTAAAGGAAAATTTAGTCCTTTTCAACTATGGCTTTGTTTTGGGTCTTTCCTGAATAAACATTCATTTATCAGAATTTGAGACTTGGCCAGACCATAGAAATGACAGTCTGCTACTCTGTCGCCCAGAATGACTATTTTTAAACTTTGCTCTTGGACTTTGCCTTTTGAGATTTCCAGTGTGGCCCTGGAGCCCTCGCCAGCAGCATCCCTGAGGGGCATGAGCTATAATCACTTAACATAGGACTGTATGGGAAATGTCACTGCAGGGTGACCCTCCAGCCACTGCCTGAAGGATGGGAGTCCCCTCCTCCACTTGAATGGTGGCCTGCGGAGATCCCAAGCTCGGTTGTTTTCTCTCTACAGGATCAGAGCAGTGCCTCCTGCAACAAACACCTGCAAAAGGATCATTTCTCACTGCCCCTTCCAGGTACTTAAAGACAGAAGCAGGACAAGTGCAGCTGAGCAGTCAGAGCCAGCAGCCCAGGAGAGGTGCCACCGCAATACAGCGCAATTAAGTTTCGCAGCCGGCAGAGCAAATTCAAGGCTCTTATCACTCGGAGAAAGCTCAGTTATCCTCCCCCTCTTAGCCTTTCCACATGCGCAAGGAGAGAGGGTTTCACAAAGCAGGAGCAGACCTGTTGGCCTCACAATATGCCAACATCAGAGCAGCAAGAGCCTTCCCAAAGCATGAGGCTGACTGCAAGGGGAAAAGCACACAAGGGGACAATGCTCCTCCTAATTGCATTTAGCCTGACCCCTGCTAGCAGTGCTCACTACAGTACCCATCACAGGGTTTAACACCTCACCAAGGAGAAGAGCAATCAAGAGGCCATGCTCGTTTTTGCTGTCCTCCAAATGCCTCTAAATACTCCTGGGTTTCCTTTGAAGAACCCACCCAGCTCCTCCCACCCTCATGTCAGGTATTGAGCTGCCACCGCGGTAAAGAGGACAGTCAGGAGATGGGATAAGTACACTGTTGTCCTGGGGTATCCTTCCAGGGGACCATGGCGTTTGGACATGGTGTAAGAATCGGTGAGTCAGCAACATGCTGGACTGATGCTCCCTTCTATCAGGATTGGAACCAGTGCCATTCACAGATACACACATGTTCAAGGGCATGGGGATGCATTTGGGGTCCCAGTTAAATCCCTACACTCAGCTCAGCATGCATTTGAGCTGGCACCTAGTTACCCAAACCCTTCCTAGCACCTTGTTCCCCAAACCCTTCCTAGCACCTTGTTCCTCAGCCAGCCCCACAGTTTGCGGGAATATTGTGTCTTCTGCTTTGAATCCGAGATTCAAAGAAGCACACGTTTTCGTCATGGGCAACGCAACTCGTTTTGTATCGATGACCAAGGTAATGGGCAAACCATACCAGTCTGAATAGAGCTGGCCTTTCCTACAGCCCCTCCTCTCCGTGGGCATCAATAAGGACTTTGAAACACTGGTTTTATCTCACTTTTCTGGGAAACTGGAATTCACGACTTTCCACTGTGGCCTCACTGCAACCAACACAACTGCACCTTTGTCCGGCAAAAAAAAGCCTCTCGCCGATGCAGAAAGGAGGCCGAGCAGCACGGGTCACTCACCGGTCAGGCCAGCACAGAGGCAACAGCAGGAAAAGCCGACATGCTCCTCCAGCCTCGCAGGGCACAGCGAGCGGCTGTCCCAGAGGATGGAGGGGAGCACATTCCCGCTCAGCAATGAGAAGCCAGAGAGCGAAAGGTTTAACAGGTACACTTCGTGGCTGCTTCAGATTTGCAGCGTGCCAGCAGATACAGTCTAAAGTAAGATGACTCAGCCGTGATTTGTTGCCCTTCCTCTCCCTCTCTTTGCACGAGGAAGAAGGAAAAAAAAACCACAAACCAACATCAAAAAAAAAAAAGAGCAGAAAAGAAGATTTGATTCCACGTAATTAACCGGCTTTGTGACTCTGCCCAGTTCCTACCGATTCCCTCAAACAAGGCGAGCGCTCCCATTCACCCCAGTGCTGCCCCTCCCTGGGCTCAGCCCCGCTGCGAGCCGCGCTGGCTCGCATTGCTGGGTTTCGGTCCAAGACAAGTACAGGGAAAGGTTAGAGGCAGAGGGCTGGAGCTGCCAGCTGAGGAGGGTGCGGGTGGCTGAGCAGCCGTGCTGCACAGCTGGCTGTCACCAGCTGCGTGCAGCCGCCTTCTCCCCCTCTCCCAAAAGGTTCTGCACCGGTGCCCCCCACCCAGCCGCCTTGCCATACGTGTCGCTTTACAGAAAACACCTCTGTCCCAGTTTTCCAGCCTCACGGGGATTATTTGTGCTTTGCCCAACCCCACCTGCCTCGCCCCAGCAGTGACAGCGCTCAGAAGAGCTTCTGTCCAGCACTTGGGGTGCATGTCCCAGCCATGGGGACACAGGTCCCGAGATGTGCGTGGAGGCCGAG
>WTSP01019530.1:0-29701 GCA_025331215.1 Actenoides lindsayi | reverse complement strand
CGCCCCTGCCCGCAGGACTTCTCGCCCGGCTCCCGGCGGCACCGGACCGTGGAAGACTTCAACAAGTTCTGCACCTTCGTCCTGGCCTACGCCGGCTACATCCCGTACCCGCAGGAGGTGAGGGGGCGGCGGGCACCGGCCGGGCGGGGCCTCCGGCCGCCTCTGCCGCTGGGCTCTCCGGTGAGAGCAGCCGCTGCCAGGAGGCTGCGTCTGCGCGCCGGGTCCTGGGACAAAAGGGGGAATTTCAATAGCCGGGAGGGTTTCGGGACGGTGGCTGCTCCTGGGGTGTGGTAATGACGGCGGGATCCTGGAATCGCTCTCTCGGCCTTTCCGGGGCTGGGGCAGCTCTGTGCTGAGGCTGTGCGGGCCCGGGGGCGTGTGGGGGAAGACCGGGAGGCACTATGGAGAGAGGGGGAGCCTGAATGTGACTGGGATAGGCCGCAGGGCAGCGTGGTGGGGAAAGGGTGCAGCGCCTCGGTGCCGAGCGTGACCCGGCTCCAAATGAATGTTTTTATCTGCTTTCTCTATGTTTGCCAGGAAACACCCCTGAGGAACAGCCCCAGCCCTCCCAACAGCACTGGAGGCACCATTGACAGCGATAGCTGGGATCCCCGCTTCAATGACACCCCCTCTTCCGTGTCCCTGCCCACCAAGAACAGAAAGAACTTTAGTCAGATTAAGCGAGCAAAGCCATACAGTTCCCTGTTCCAGCGGGCCAAACCTGGCAACTTCCTGCCCGAGCGAAAGCAAATCGATAAGATCAGGAAGAAGAAAAAGCTGAAGAGGAGGGAAACGGAGGTGTCTGCGGAGGAGGACTACGAGGAGAAGCTGCTGGAGCTGGAGGCAGAGGACTCTTACGTAGAGACGCCGATGAGCCCCTCGTCCGAGGGTGACCCTCAGTCTGCAGCCGAGCACTGCTCGGTGTGGGACTCTGACACACCCTCCAGTGTCTCCTACCCTGCTGCGACAGCTGAGCCGACGGTGGAGATCCAGAGCGTGGGCAAGCGGACGGTCATCCGGCAGGGCAAGCAGGTGGTCTTTCGGGATGAGGACGGCACCGGCGATGATGAGGACATCATGGTGGATTCGGGTAGGTGGCCTGGCTGGCACAGGAGGACTGGCCAGGTGGCAGTGGCGGTGCTGTTGCCTGTTTTTTGGCGCTTTACCTGTAGCGTGAGGGTAAAACCAGGCCATGCTGCCTGGGCAGAATTAGGTAGCGGTTGGGTTTTTGGGGAGGGGGAGCTGGTTGGCTGCTTTTACGATGAACTGAGTGAAAAGCTGCGACTTTATAGAAGCGGCTAGTTCTCCTCTCCTGGATTACGGCCTCTCTTGTACTGCCGAGTCTCTTCCTGCATGAGAGAGGCCTGGGAAGATCAGAACAGTGCCCGTCTTTGAAACCCAGGTAGTTAATTTATCACAACAGGAGAGCAAACTCCCGGTGCGGGTGCAAGGTATTGGCCGTTAAAAATGCGGTTTGCCATTTCTCTTCACAGATGATGACTCGTGGGACCTCGTCACTTGCTTCTGCATGAAGCCCTTCGCCGGGCGGCCGATGATCGAGTGCAACGAGTGCCACACCTGGATTCACCTCTCCTGCGCCAAAATCCGCAAGTCCAATGTCCCAGAGGTCTACATATGCCAGAAGTGCCGGGACTCCAAGTTTGACATTCGCCGTTCGAACCGCTCCCGGACGGGCTCGCGCAGGCGCTTTCTGGACTAGGGGAGGGCGGCGCGCGCTGGTGCGCTGCGTGGGCGAGGGAGCCGCTGGCGCCGGCTGGCTGGGGACAGCTCTCCCGAACTGCTGCTGCTCAGGCTGAGGGGCTGCCCGGCCGGCCTGCGGCACAGGGACGACGAATTGCCGGGTCGTGGGCAGCTGGGGCTGGATGAGGTGACTGGTCAGAGCTGCTGCTCGATGCCGATCGGTGCAAGGACAGACCAAGCTGTCTGGGCTCGATGCGGTTTTGTCCGGTTACAGCTACGAACTGGGTGATGTCCAGGGAATGTATAATACCTTTGCCATGTCCGTTTTCTCATCCCATCAGGAAACTGCAAACTTGTTCTGTGCTAGGAAACTCCCCCTCCTCCTCCGGAGAGGGGCGAGGAGGAGGCGGGAATCTGTGTGGAGTCTGAAAAGTAAATGGCCACGTGTTTTAATGTAATCTTATACCAGCCCATTTGCCCGTATATATCAATCTTAGATGCTCTAAGGCTCCACAGGAGTCGGTGCCCGTGCGTACCGACCTCTGCGTGATCTGCTGCCTCGTCAGTGGCCCAGGCAGGGGGGAGTTCTGCGATTTGGCATCGGTCAAGCAAAAACGGGACTTCCTCCTGTGCTGAGGGAGCAGCGCATTGAAGGAGGAGAGCAGCCCCCTTCCTGGACAGGCCGTGCTGGGGGTAGCGACAGCAGCTTTCTTCCTAGAAGGTCTCTTCTTAGGGTGATTTTTCGTGACTTTGTTTTGCATGATTGGCTCAAATGTGTGTATGGGGGTTACTGTTTGCTCTGTTTCCTGGCCCTTTGTTAAACTCTAAGGTGCTGTTTCAAGAAGATGATGACTCTTCCTTCTCTCAGCCCAGAATTCAAACGTGGACTGTACAAGGGGCCACAGTGGAATTAGAACCTGGCAGGTCTGGTTTGGGATTTGATCGTTTCTATCCGAGTACTACAGCTGAGTTGACTTTTGTTTTTGCTCTTTGTTTTTTGAGACTGGATTTGTAATCAAAAAACCAGAATCTGTAACCTTTTGGTTGCCAGTTACATAGATAAAAGCAGACACAGGCTACGCAGCGAGCAAGGTGAAGTGCAATGAAGATCCATCCATTGTGAGGAGGACAGGAGAGTGCTGAGGCCTGTGCCAACACCGTGGTCCCTTGACAGGACTTCCTGGGGCCTCAGCCCAAGGGAAACCTGCTCAGAAATGTGACAGGAAGTCAAGGCTCATATGCAAGGCCACTGAGATGGTGGTGATGTTCCTTGGTGACCAGACAGAGCGAGCCGTATATCTAACACATTCAGTTTGTATTTTGAGGCATTTCTCAGAAGTTGTGCCTGATGAACAACACGTGCTCTGTCCGTGAAGACCGCGAGGGGAGTTGCTGCCTGGTTCTGCTGCCGATGACACAAGACCAGTCATACTGGTAGGAATGTGTCCAAGTTAGTCCTCCAGATACACTGTGTGAGACCACCGCCTTATCTGAGGACTGGCTCATCAGGAGTTGCATCCTGGTGACAGCCCCAGGTCCTTCCAGCACACAGGGTCAGGTACCCTCCTTCAGACGTCTGACAAGGGGCTGGTGAAGCTTCAGGCAGAGGGTCCAGCGCTGCAGCTCCCCGGGGCTCTGCTGTGGGGGATGCTGGGGGTTGAAAGATCTGCCAGCCTAGGCAGGATGATGGAGCTGCACAACGTGCAACTGTTCTGTCCCACATCTTTACAAACATCCCTTTCCGCTGAGCTGCAACAGTGGACTCTGGGTTCTAAAAACCAGCTCCAGCTTCTGTAAAACCTTAAGACCACTACATGGTTTGCTGCCTTCCAGAAGCTGTGTGGGATCCCTGGGGAGTTTGCCAAAGACTTGCCCCCGACAGCTGCCAGAAAAGTAACCAAAGTTCTCCAATGCTGCCATTTCACTCTGCAAACAGAAAGGCTCTGGAAGATCCCAGTCACAAGCTGCGTAAGGGTGGGACATGCTCTGAAAATAGGTGTCTCTGTTTCCAGCGTGTCTGCAATTCAACTGGACCTCTCTGAAACGTGTTCCTGAAGCTTTTGTGGGAGAAACGGTGAAGTGCCAAGAGAACTGGCTCTTGTCACAGAGCTTTGATACTAATCCATGTGACTGACTCTTGTTCTGTTACCTTTTCAGATCTATCCCAATTGACGGTGTCTGACAAGTCCAGCACATGACAGTATCAGCAGGGAGGGGAAAAAAAAGTAACATCTCCATTCTTTTAGTTCACCACTTTCAACCATGTATAATTATAGTTTAATTCAGAACTTTATTTTTTCATTAAAACTGTTTTAATGAACCATGTTTTTTTCTTAAATGTGAAACAAGTGAACAATGATTCTGTTTTATCCCAAACTCAGGAGTCTGCTGTTATGATTTACTGGTATCTAAAGCAGTTGTAGGCGGCTGCCAGCAAGACTTGACGCCTCAAGCGCTCTTCCCTAAATGATCCACAGTCACGTATGGATAGAAGTGCTGCAAACATACCTTTCACAGGTACCCACACCTCTCCTTGTTGCAGTTGCTTCCTGCCCAGCCTCTGCTGTAAGGTAAATTGTGGTGGAGCCCCTGCACTGGTGCAGCAGGGGGTGATGGTGATGCCAGCAGCAGCCAGAAGTGGGCCTTTGTGGAGAGCACCTGAAGACAGGCTTGGTGCATAGAAGCTGGGCGTGGGGCAGGGCAGATCATGCCAGGCGAAGCTGCTGGCCAAGGTGGCCTCATGCCTGTCCCACTTGCCTGAGAGCCAGGGCCCTGCAGGACTGGGCACTGGAGCCTCAGGAACAGACCCTGGGCTGTGCTGCCTCTGCCTGGCAAAGACTGGCCTGATTGGCAAGCCCCAAACCTTCTAACCCACCCTGGGAGCTGTGCTGAGGGAGAACCCCCTTCCTTCCCTGCCCTGGAGCAGGGCAGCACTGAAGACCCCAGACCAGCAAAGGGACTGGATCCTACTAGAAGCTAAGCTCTGGTTGCTTATCACTTCTATGGTAATACTATTTGTAATTGTGTACTCCATAGTGATAAACAAAAGTCCCAGAGGAGTTGTAGCTATAAAATGGCAGCTTCTCAAGGAGCAGAAAGGGTGGTGTTAAAAGTAGTGGTGTCTCCAGTGGAAGGCAGGATAGAGGGGCAAGGCAGTGCCTGATGAGAAGAGAGCTGTGACAAGAGGAAAGCACCTGCTTGAGTCCAAGCCCTGGCTCGTGGGTCCCAACACATGGGAGGAGGTTACACAGTTTTTACAGCAGAACTGGTGCCTGCAGCTCCTCATGTGGCTGTCAAAGCCAAGGGCACACACAGGAAGACAAGGGAAGACTATAAAAAGTAAATCCTAAACCTGTATCTTCACCTCAAGACTTTCCAGTTTGAAGGCTCTGGCTGAAAGCACGGGTGCCTATTCCTGGCTCCTCACTCGGGTACCTCAGCATTTGCTGGGTTCAGTTAGAGACAGCTATGTCACCTTGTATTTCTATGGCACTTTAAAGTCTGCAACCAAAGATGCTACCATGTTACAGGTTTTAATTGCTGAAGTAGGAACAATGTGCTCTGCCCCCCAGAAATGCTGTTTCTCAAGTGTAGAAATACCACGGGGCACCTTGAAGTATTGGAGCAGTTCTTGAAATCTCATCTCTATTTCTCTCCATTTTAATGTAGACAATATGCAAGAAAACACTTGTGTGACAGCAGAAACTGTACCTCAGGAAGCTGTCAGAAAAGAGAACTGCTTTATCATGCAAACTCTTTTCAAGAGAACACTCCTCAGTGTCGCTGCTCTGCCAGACCCGGGGCAGTGCCAAGATTCTTCGTTGTAATTAGCAGCAAATGTGTTGTCACTACACTGCACTTGCTTACGCAAAACTCAATTCTCACTGCTCCTCCTGGGAGTATTTTGCCATGTCTTCATCACTACAGACCAGCTCCCCCTCTTTACCATACACATGCAGTAACAAGGCCTGAAAAAAGAATTTCTGCTGGAGATTCCTGCCCAGTTCAACCAGTTACCGATAAAAGAGATCACCGGGACCAGCAGGATGTGTCAGAGGGTGTAGTTATGTTCACAAAACTTGCAACCCTTGCTTTTCAGTTCATTTTCAAGAGTGTCCTACAGATGCAAAGGGAATGGGGGCTACTGTTCAGCTGAGCATAATTTATTGCACATTTTACATTTAACTTCAGATCAACAACACTGATTGTAAGTGAAATAAAACCCTGCACGAGGAGCTGCTCACAAATGAAGAGTTTTGGTTTGTTTTTAGTAAAAATAAGTGAACACCCCTGCATTGTATGAACTTGCTTGTTAGAGGTGGGGGGCTTCTCTTTCAGACTAGCTCAAATACATCTGCTTTTGGAAATCTAATTGTCCTGTTACAACGACTTGAGCAAAGAGAACCATGTTGCACAGAAGAGGGGGCCAGGTCCATGTCAGGAAATGACCTCTGGTAGCACTTGCCATGAGCAGCAACTGCGAAGATACATTGGGCTATTTTTCCCCTCATGTATCTCACGTGTAAGCAATGAAGGCTGTTCTAGGACTCACCAAGAGCAGGACTGTGACTGAGAAGAGCCACAACTATTGCTTTTCTCTATGAAAAAGCCTTGGTGGTGTTGGTGTATGCTGTGTGTAGCAGATGCTATAAGGCTGCCGCTTCTACCTGCTGTGTCACCAGAACAGGACTGCCCTTTTTGCTGAGAAATCACTGTCGTGGCTTCTCTGTGAGGTTAATTCAATGGATTTATGTCAGAACTGGTGCTTTTTAGAAAGGGCAGCTGAATTTTATGTTTTGAGCTCTTTACCCATTTGGCATCTCTCCTCACTTTGGTCTGGTTTACTTGTATAAACTACGTTCCTCTTTTTTCTATAAATAAATTAGATGGGAAGAGATAGTTGCAGCATCAGAATCAAATGAAATGAACTGCTGTCCTTCTCCCCCACCCGCTTTCCTCTTTTCTTGAAAACCTTGATGGTTCTAGGTGGCAGAAGAATTAAGACTACTACACCCTGTGTCCTCATCTGGAATAGCAGTGTTTGAAATTAGCATCTGGGTGGATTAATTCTGAAGAGGTCCATATTGCTACAAAAGACGAAGGACTTCATTCCAAGCATACTTGTTCTTAACAAGTACATTTCAAATACAGATTTAAGATGGAAAAACAATCTCTGTTCTCTTTCCAACAAAAGGATTTATGCAAAGGAGGCGGACAGAGAACATAAATTCCTCCCAGGAGCAGAAAAAGGTAACTTACCCACCCCAGGAAGTACACGGAGAAGTGAGAACAACAGGTAATCGTCCCTGCTCAGTGCAAGAAGATACACGTGAGACCACACAAATGGACTGTGGCCAAGCCGCAGCAGGAAAGACTGGGCTGCGTGAGGGGTGGTGCTCAGTGTGCGCTTGCACGACCGCAGCAGAAAGCACTGAGTATTCAGAGTCATGTTGCTTTATTCGTTACTGAGCCACAATTCAGAGTATTGCCTTGGAGCCACCTGCGGAAGCAGGTTCTCTCCTTTTGTCTCCTAACAGAACTGGCAGGACACCACCTGCTATATGGATAGTAAAAATAAAAATGTCTCTGTTCAAACTCGTAGCATCCAGAGGAAAGTTTGTAGTTTCCATGGTACCACAACAGACACGCACACTCTCACGTTAGCCGTCCGCATCGATTCTGTGAGCTGTCGGATGAGAACAACAAATGGATACGCACCACTTCCCTGGGACGAGACCCGTCCTCGCTCGAGCTTACCACTGTACCAGGGACAGAAAGGGCCATTCCTGTTTGCTAATTAACTCAACTGTAATGTGGAAGCTTTCCAAGCTGGATATGCTTAAACTGGGAGAGGGTGCTGGTCTAGAGTAAACAGAGGCTTGGGCGCTTTAGCCAACTCCCCAGACCTACGGGGTATCAGGAAAAGTGGTCACTAGCAGATCCCAGCTTCACAAAACAATCCTAGCAGGGAGAATGTTGTGGTAGACAGATAAATGGGGATGAGGCATAAATCTGTCTCAGGCCTCCAGCTTGCCTTCCTACATTCAGTTCGGTGCTCAAAGGGCAATCTGATGCTGTGAACTGCCCGGCAGTGACACCAGCAGCTGCAGGAGGCCTTTGCTTCTGACTCCAGTTAGATATATTAGGCTAGATGGTATAAACAGCTGCAGTGGTACTGCTGAGCTCTTTTAGGTCATATTCCAGAGGCATATCATGGTAAGTTAATTCCAGTAACCCTAGTTCTGAACCTCAGAAGCCCAGTTCTGTGTATTTGTCCACACAGAGCTGAAGCAATCCTTTGCTGGCTCCTGAAGGAAGAAGCAGGGTGGTCCTTACTACTTACATTGCTTTGGTATCCTAAGGGCCTCATTGTCAGCTGACATCACTTGGTGCAGAACTCCTCGGAACTGATAAAGCACTTTCAAACTCTTCTCCTCACCCACGCAGGGGTCGTAGAAACCTGGCAGCCCAGCCTGGAACCAGAGGACAGCTTTCACAGCTCTTCAGATGACCAAAACCAGTTACTAGTGCCAGAACAGGGTGTCATTAAAAAATGGGAGTTTTGTTGTCCGTGAGGTGAGACAAGAGGCTAAGGAATAACCTTCACAATGGCAAGTTCTAACTGCAGAAAAGAACAAATCAGGGGGTTGGGAAGTTTCCGGTGTACAGCCCCAGAGTCTGTAGCACACACTCTCCCATGCTGCAAATACAGAGAAGCTGTTTCTGTGGCACAGGAAATGTCCAGAGAAACAGAAATTCCTGGAGGTTCCTAACACCTGGTACATAAATGGCTTCTATAAACCGAACGGCAGTCACCAGCAACAAGCACACTGGAGAAATCCCCCGGCATGATAGCACACAGTTTGATCGAAATTCTGAGTCACGCGTTCAAGCCCTTGAGCCTGGGCTTTGCCAGAACAGCTACGTACCTTGGATGCCTCTGTAAGGATGAGTTTAGAGTCTTTCACCAGGCACTGCAGGGGCACAGTCACATCTATTACTTTCACCTTCTCATTCTTCCTGCTGTTGTCATTAACAAACTTCCCATACCAGGCATTTACTACAATCAAACCTGCATTGCACAGGAAATCACAGATGTGATGAAAGGCTTCTCACTGAAAACTCAGCAGAAACTGATAAAAACAACATCCTGGCATTTCCTCTTTCAACAATATTTAAATTCTCCTTGCCTGGACCTATGCTTCTCCAGACAAAATAACATTTCTACTTGGGTGTTTGTTAACAATCTTCAGCGCTAGGCCAGAATGACTTCAATGCCACACTGCTGTGACAGTCCAAGTGGATGTCAGTTCACTTGGGAACATTCTCTTGGAAATTGCTAGCAAACATCACTAATCAGATTTCCGTTACAATCCAGGAGCAAACCATGCAAGCTAGAGACCAACGAAACCTACACTTCAGACTATGACTGTTGCACATATTTACATGCACACCTCTCCTGTGGAGAGGTGAATCCAGACTATTGCTATCAGCCTGTTGATCCACTTCACAGTGTGTCCCAAGACGATATTCATTGGACACCTACTAAGTTCAGGCAGTAGAAGCTGGATCATAATGGAACTTCCCCACTGCATGTGCAACAGCATTATGTTGTGCTTTGTTAGGAGGGGAAATGAAGAAAGGATACCTTGCATTTCTCCCCTCAACCACCCAGCCTCTGTATTGTTCCTTCCTCTCCAGATTTATGGAACAAATAAATGCCTTTGCAATCTTTACCCATTCTGGCTTCCTCTGCTTCAATTATCCTCCGGACAGACTCTTGCATTAACCGGACCTGTCACAACACAAAGGGCAGAGTAAAAATCAGGCAGTGTCAGACAATGTGTGCAAAAGAGAAACGCCCAGAGAGATAACAGCTTCCTTTATCTATGGAGGGTTAGTTACAGGAAAAACTTACTGCAGCTTCAGCCTCCTGCTTCTTCTGAAGGATGTCACTGGCTGTGCTCTCCCTTTGCTTCTCCAGCTCCCTGGCATAGTAAGTCAACAACATGTCAGGTCTACAAAGTGGATGGGACTCAGCCACAACATGGCAGATGCTTACTTACCCACCCCAATTACAACTGACCCACAGCCCCACACAAATGAGCTCAGGTCTAAGGTTCTTCCCCACCTTTCAAGATATCTTAGTTGGCTTCCAGAACATGGTAGTATTGGTGATGCAGTGAACTGCAGCCCCTCAGCTTGACTTCCAGCCTTTGCACCAGGCTCCCAGAAGCATGTGAGTGGGACCTCCCAGCTCTTACTTTAAAGCATAGTCTTGTGAGCTCACCTCTCCTTTTGCGCCCTGAGGTAGGGTTTGATGATGAGCCTGTGCATGGCGAAGTAGATAACTAGAGGTCCCACAGTGGCATAGAATACAGCACTGGGAAGCAGCTGATCTGTTAGGTGGACAGGGAAGAAGTAGGTCTGGCTAGCCCTATTCAACCTGGAACAAAACCAGAAAAGTGACAGGTAAGAGGAAATGCAGTGTTTAATGTGCTGGACTAAGTACACTGCGCAGCAGTGTATGCTGCTGAACAACTGCTAAACCAAAGGAGAGATCAACAATGAGCTCAAAAAGGTGAAAACCCGATAAACTGAAACCAGATAATGGTGAGACAGGCAGCTGACACCACCCACAGACAGACATTTATGTAGCAGACATCTCTTCTAATAGTACCTGACCATTCCAAAGTGGTTTTTTTTTAATCTTAGGAGAATTTATTTGGTCATTAATTTTACCAGAGAGAAGGACGAAGATCATCATAAAGAGGAAAGAAAATGTTTGTAGAGGTCTATGTTCACAATGCTGGCCTGTGCTTTCAAGGAAGGAGCACATCGATATTTTTCTGATGCTTATGATAATGAGTTTTCTCAGGACACAGATCTTCTCTAGTTTCGGCATCCTGGCACGACCTCTGCTGGCACCAGTTAAAAATGCACAACCGTAGATGAACTCTTAAAAGAGTTCTGCCCCTCTTTGTGAACTGCACCTTAGTAACAGTATAATCACCTATATATTAATTAACAATAATTCACTAATTCAAGCATATCCTTGTGTACAGCACTACAAAACTGGAATGCATTTCTACTACTAATGTTTTCAAAAATCTTCCTTCCACTTACCACAGTGCTCCCAACCTTACTTCAAGCTGTATTTTCTGAATAGTTGGATGCCCACACACACTAATCCTGACAGAAATTGCTCAGAGTGACACCAGAAGGCGGCACACACTGCTTCCATGGGCACCACCTATATCAGAGGGGAGGGCAGCTGCAGCCTTCCGCAGTGACATACCAATATACCTGTACCGCCCTAGGACTGGGACCTTCCCGCCTGACTACTGGGACTAGAACAAGGCAGGTTATGATCAGACTCTGCAGTCTAGAGTTGTCATGAACTGACTTGATTTTCAAAGACACTCCTTGGGGAACACCAACGCTGACGGTGGCTCCTAAAATGCTGTGTCTGGAAATCTTCCTCTCTGCTCCGTACTCCACTATGGTCCCAAAGAAACCTGCCCTAGAACGACAGAATCAAGAACTGGTAAGACAGGGAAGACTCTTGAATTTCTCTCTACTGAATCCTGTAATTGCCCAACAAGTAAAATATGGAAATACATCTGTGTGCAGCAGATATTGGCTACTGGACAATTCACTGTGTATCCACAAGATAAGATTAGACTTTTCAGCTTGTGAAGTAGTAAACAGAGTAGAAGAACTTCTGGCTTTCTTATGATGATGATATAGAGGTATCACACACAAGGATTTTAAGTTCCACTTCTCTGAAGAGGCACGCAGAGCTAAGCCTCCAAGACATGCACTTCAGCATTTATCAGATTTAATTAATGAAAAGCAGATTCTCAAACGCCACAGAAGTATTTGCTATGTGTGGAATCTGAAGGCCTACAACAGCAGGAAAAGACAGATACTTCAGGCCACGAACAATGTGAATTTCCTCTTGCACACTTACTTGAGAGAACCCTTCACTCGTGTTTGATCCTCATCCTGAAACTTATGCTGATAACTGACCATCATGAAAGAATGAGGGATTCCCAGCTGAAATACAAGAGACAAATGTACAAAACCATACCCTCAGCCACCAGCGAACGTCCCCTCAAATTTCCTTTCTTATCCTTTAAGTGGCACAGAAAATATAGCCATGCTTGCCATTCCCTCGTCAGAGCTGGCCATCTCTGCAGCCTATGTTGTTCATCCTGACCCTAATCTGAGCTGATCCACATTAGATATGACAATGTGGGGTGCAAAGCATTGTCCTCTGCCAAATGCATCTGGTTACCTATGTTACATGTTCCTACGAGACGGTACCAACTGCTCTGTTATTCTCTATCCCAAACCAAAACACTGCTGGGATGAAAAAGCCGCGGCACTTTTCTCCGGGGGTGGCACCACTGTCCCCGGCGCAGAGCAGCGGGGCTCTCACCTGTAACGCCACGGTGAAATGGCTGGTTTTCGTGTCCCGGACAACGCTGGTGTTCATGGCTGACTGGATGCCCCACCGCCACTGCAGGTACCCCATCGTGTTCTTGTCCAGGTTGCGAGCCAGGACTGTGGTGAGGCCTGGGCGGATCCCACGGGATGAAAACTGCAGGGCACAGTTTGTAGTGATGAAACTAGGAGAAATAAGGAAAACCTCATCAGTGATAAAACACAGGCTCCCAGATGGCCTCAAATTCCTTCTGTCCAGGAGCCCTGTTGAATATGCAGTGACTGTCCTGAACAGAGCACGACGCTTGAGGGTTCCAGGAAAAACTCAAAACTAATTCAGACTGGACCAACCACAGCATGGCCCAGGTTTATTGGTCTGTACCACTGCAACTGCAGCCCATGCAGCAGGATCCTTGTCAGCCTTTACCCTTCTTGCCCCAGGCAAAGTCCTGGTCTTCTGGACAGGCAGCACACTTGGCTCCCTGCTATTTAATAATCCTAAGGCGTCATCTCCAAAGCCCAGCATTAACATGCATCGGGAACATGATCCCTGTATAAGCTCTGAGGAACGGCATATTTACTGAATTAGAAACAGAAAAAGAAGGAAGTCTACACTGGCACCTATGAGGCTCTAATGTATGTCTTCAGTCACAACCTTTACCGTGTACTCTCCTCTGCAACTTGAGACCTCTATTCATTTTTAAACAGACACCATGCTAGTGGTAAATTTGGCATTATTTCACCAAGATATGACATATCATGTCCTCTTTTGCTTCTAGAAACTCTGTCTCACACATGGAAGCCCCAAAAGAATTCCCCATTTTTTTGTTGCTCTGATTGTGAGGTCACATCTCAAGTATCATGAATTCATGACAAGAAGAAATACAACTCTAAGGATGTGGGACACAGACCTTCCTTAAACTGGCAGTATGAAAATGGAGGGCACCAACACACAAAAAGAAATCCAGAATTTTCATTAGTACTAAAGCACAACCTTAAGTCTAAAGAAGAAATACCTTGTTTTGTAGGATAGAAAACAAATCCAGCATTAACAAGGAAGAGAATTCAAGTCATTTAGTTCCTTAGTGTGGAATATTAACCATTAGACATTTTTCTAATATTTACCATCTTGGTGTAAGATTACGAAATATCTTCAGACCAAAGAGAGGTCCCTGAAGGTCTCCCGCTCCAAACTCCAACTGTTTAAATGCATAATGCCAAATTGTTAGAAAACATCTTTTATAACAGCGACAAAGTACTTCAAAAATGTCACTGACATCACAGACATTTTACACATCTGAGCAACATTTATTACAGATCTCAACATGCTCTCTTTTCTGCTAGCTTTGCATTCTAAATAAGAGGCATCTCGCTGAGTAGGGTCCTCATGAGTAACAAAGCTAGTTTCACAGTGCCATAGGCTACTACTACGATCACCTGCTCTGGCTACTCCCCCAGTGAAAGTGGAGAAAACACCTCATCACAGACCCACAGGGGCACGCAGCAAGGCTTGGCTGCTGCCCTCTGAGGATGAGTCCTTCTCAGGACAGCCTCCCAGTAACAGTCAGCAGTTCTGCTGCTGCACTATCTCAGTGGCTGCAAAATGTGCTTGATGCTTCATCCACCAGTCTGTGTGACTTCCAGGGCTGCTCTTCAGTGTTAATTTGGTGCTGCTCAGTCTCATTAATGGAAGCGGTTCTTAGACCTGACACTCTTCACGACAAAACTTGCAAAAGCAGTTCCTACTACAGCAGCATCTCTCAAGTAAGTTTATTACATGTTTTGAAAAAAAATTTTTAGTCAACTCATGACAATATCCACAAGCTCCTGTATTACTAATACTAAAAAATCCTGATGTACATCAAATGCCTCATGCCTATAGAGTTTTCAAAGCTAAGCCAGACTACCACACTGCCCTAAGGTGCATGCTCATAGCATTGGAAGGCACCTGAGAGCCTTCAGCCAGTGACATTAGAAAGGCCAGAGACAACAGGCACCAATTCTGTCAGCACAAGTGAAGTACAAAATGCATAGTTGAATGGAAAGGGGAAAAAATTAGGAAAACACAAGGTTTGGCCCTTCCTTTTTCTCAAATTCCTTTGAGAATTCCTTTCTCTACATTCTACAAAATCAGCAATGAAACAGAGCTAACAGAAAATAAACACTAGGTAACTAATCCAAGCAGCCTGAAACAGAGTGGGTATAAAAACGCAGAACAGCTAGTTAGTTCTCTTACCTCTCCCCATCCCTTGGCAGATGTCACTCGTCTCAGAGCAAGATTAATTGATCCACCTCCATTCCCGTTCTGGGTGGAAAGGTTACCGGACAGTATTGCTGTGTCCGTAGCAGTCAGTGGTGCCTGAAAAAAACGATGTGTTGTTACGAAATACTCTGACCCCAGTTCACACATCTAATGCATATTCTGCAAGGACGCAACCGTGATGGCAGAGAATGTAAGTGCAGAGGAACAGGTGACACTCTGACTGACTCCTTGCTGTTCACTAAGCCCAGGTGTTTGAACCAGACATGGCCACGCTTGCCCTAAGTTTTGTAGGCAGAAGATCAAGTAAGGCAAAAAGTGAGATAATTCTTACAGCACTGGACATTTGTGGAACTAGATAACAGTTCTCAGCCACGACCAAGCCTCCCTGCCAGCAGGAAGGCAGAAGCATTGTGGCGTACAAACGTGTGCTGTACAGTCAACCCCCAGTCCTGCTGGAACTGAGCTTCCCCCTCCCACCCACGCTGGAAATCCCACCCTTCCATCAACCAAGGTGAGAACCCCGAGCAGTGTTTCGTTTTGGTGGCTCTGAGGGCAGTGCCTTGCTAGTCCAGGCCCTGCTCCACACCACAGCAGCCTCTGCCCTCCTCACCTCGATGGACTGTGATATGTGCATCTTGTTGATCTCAATCTGGGGAAAGCTGCTCCCGGGCACATCTTCGTATTCTTCGTCGTAACGGTCAAAGAGGTCAGTGGCATCTATTCCAACACTAATTGTTCCCTAGGGGATGACAAGCAAGACAAGCACATTAACAAACATCCAACATATATAGGCCAAATGGCTACATCATCATTGTATGTAACTATTTTTTTTCCCAGTTTTCCCCTGTTCTCCACTCTAAAATGAATTTCTTATGCATCTGAGACAAACAAAAAGAAATTATTACAGTAATCTAAAATAACAATACAAATCACAAAATAAAACAGATCAAGAAAATTTTTCAGCAGGAATGCAACTTGTAGTATCAGTAGGTAACTTTTCTATCATGACACATCACAGAAGTAGGCAGCATACTTTTACGCAGCAGGTTTCTTCTTCTTCCACAACTGTGAATACTTCTAGAAAGTGGCAAAGATTTCCTAACCCAGACCATAGAAAAGCTTATTCCTACAAAAACTAGGCTATAGCTAAATAGTCTGGCTACCTGCTGCTGTGCTCACTCAGTCTAACTGCAGGAGTGGGTTTATTTGAAAAGGGCACAATTAGATCCTTGCCTGGGTCATATAACTTCAAGAGGCTTTGGAAACCTTCCCCACGGACCTATCAAACAGCATTCCAGCTCATATAAAATGTACTAGTTGCAATAAAAAAACCCCCAACCCTCGGTGCACAAGCACAGAATGAACTCTGAGCAATTTGCATAAAGAAACTCAATAGCTGGGTAAGTACAAAAACTGCTCACAGAGTTCAAGTGTGGATGGAATAAATTCTTATTTCAATCTGAGTGAGCACTTAACCTTGCTCACTCCATTCTAATCAAATGTCAAACCATAAATATAGAAAGAACTGCAGAGTTTGACAAGAACTCAAAACTTCTCTCTGGTTTGGCTCCCAAGTGCTTATTTGCTGTGGAGATTCCCAACCTCTTCTCAATGTTTATTTTCTGATTTCTAATGCTGCAAAAATTGGATAAATATTTTAACACTGGAAGGTGGGATTATTTCCACAAGAACTCTGGAACAGGGGCTGTGTCCCAGTTGTTTGCAAATTACTTCTGGCAGGCTGGCAAATTTCAAGTGATTGCGCTCATCCTTCTGTTTGTGGCAGCACCAAGGACAAGCTCCTGCCCTTCTCACAGAAGATGACTTTTCAGGAACTGTCTACAAAGTCACCTTCAAGGGATCCTCTCACCAGACACTACGGCTTCTTCAGTTTCAACCCCCTCCTACGCCGCACTGTTCCTTGAAACGAGGCCAAAATCAGAGTGAAGTGAAGCAAAACTGCCAATGTCCTGGGAAGCAGCACAGCCCTACGCTGCTCTGTGGCCATCTGGGAAGACATGGAGCAGAACAGCCAAAAAGAAACCAAAAGTGCCAGCTCCACTCCATGCAATTCCAGCAAACACACTCCAGAGTGACCAATCACACATATCCAAATACAGGTGAGCATTTATTTTAACAAGGGGGAGAGCAATTTCCATTTTTCCCTGATGCTGTTCAATTCAAGGAAGTGTAAAACCCAAGATCTTCTGTAACAGAGGCAGGATGGGAAGAGAGGTTTTCCATGTGGAGCACCACTTTCAGTGCAGAGCTGTTGCCAGACTGCAATTTTAAATTGCAAGTTAAAACATTTTTAAACAAGGGATGTCACACTGAGCAGTAAGCATGCTGAATTTGAATGGCGAAAGACATAAACTTGACTCTCCTCAACTCAGGTCAGGATAGAAGTGGCAGTAAAGCTTTCTGAAGAATTTCCACTAAAACCCCATCTTACTACACTGTGTTTATTTGTGCAGCAATGCTTGCAGCCTTTGTAAAGGTGCACCAAGGTCCACATGCGTGCCTGAAATTCATTGCGCCTCCTTTCTTCCAATCATGCTCAAAATCTTATGATTTCCTTTTTCACACCTATGAATTTTAGAACAAATATCCCAATGAAAAAAAAAGGAAAACACCTGAACCTGTCCATGAAAATCTACAAGTCCCATTCAGAGGGAAAGAGCGTCTCCATCCCCTTCCCACCTCCTCAGCAGATCTTCTCTTTAGCTGCCCATGTTCCATGGGACATTCCACCTCCCACCAAGCAGGTGAAGTCACCCTCAGAGGTCTAGAGATCCTGGCAAGAAAACTGGCTCAGGCACAAGCACAGGAAAAGCAGCAGATGGTGCAGTTAAAAATATTCCCAGCAAACAACAGCACCCCTATGCCACCGGATAACAGAGGGGGGATCGCTGCTGGTTGCGACTCCCCATCAACCACCTGCTCAGAGCACTGGAAATGACAAAGCTCTCTCCAAAGGAACAGGGGTAGGGAAAAGCTGCAAAGCTCTGCTCAGAACTCAGCAGTTTGTACATGCAACATGTTGCAGAGCACACCAGCTCAGTAGGGAGGGGAGCTGGAAACAGCACTACAGAACCATCAGAGATGTTACCTGCTATAATCTTTTTAAATCACCTTTATTTGCCATTCTGCAAATACAAAACGGACTTTCCTGATGGAATTAGGAGGTGTGCCAGAGAAGAACACACTCCCTCCTTGCCTCTCTTTTTAGGGATTTACCTTCTGGAAGGTGACATATGGAAGTTGTGCCAAGACTAAGCCTTGAGGGAACTGCATTTCTTAGATGCTGACCTTCCACAGCAGGAAAATAACGGGATTTAATTTCTCCTAACGGGAAGCAGTGTTTCTCAAATCAAGTAATGAACTTTTCAACCCTTCTGCACATCTTTGAAAGCAAAAACAAAGCTCTAAAAGCAAATAACAGACTCAATTCGAAACATGCCAAATTGTCTACATCTGGTTATTGCTCAACATTTCTGGTTAAAATGCTTTATTTTGCTGGAACTGTTTTATAGAACTGACAAAATGTTGGAAATTTTAAAATAACTTGTGTTCATGTATGAAATGATCACAGCTGCACTACCCAATTCCACAGGAACACTGCCTGGAGAGACATTTCTATAGGCTGCCAGTCAGCAATTGCTGTAAACACCCAGATGGCTAATTTTATCTCAGGACACAGAGGCTGGGGCTTACAGCACAGCTCTGCTTTTTACTGCTCACAGACACGGCAAGGTGCCCAGAGAGAATATCAAATTCCTTAAGTCAGAGAAGCATGGGATGGAGATAACCAAGCCCTCACTCCAACCACCCTCATCTCCAGGAGGGACAGTTTGACTTGCCTGTTTTGTGGCATCCAGAAATCCCTTCCTGCCTGGAATAACGCTGTCAGCAGATATTTACTTAACACCTTATGCTTATTCACCCTTGCAGCAGAAACAAGTTCTCAGTATATGTGCACTGTCCACAAGAGCCTCGTGATCTGTATTCATTGATTTGCTTTGCTAAGACCAGTGCAGATCCAAAGTCTCTGCCAAGGGGAATATCTCTAAACATTACAGGTCTAGAGTGTGGATACTTACTAAGCTATTTACTGTAGCCCTTCATCTGGGCTTCCCACACTCTGCATATTCATAATAATTCATGGATTCACTCTGGAGACTAGGATAAACTCCCAGCTTACCTTTGGGTTAGTTCGCTGCTGTAGTCTTCTTTCTTCCCTCTCTCTCTGCAAACGCTCAAATTCTTCCCTGATTTCAGCTGGAGTTCTCTTCCTTTCCACAACCTGCTCAAAAGAAATTAAAACCAAAACGTTACCAGAAAGAAGATGCTCAGGGCACTGCACTGCAGATGAGGCAGAGGCCTACAGACCTGGTCCACTCTAACACGTAGGCCCTGAGGCTCCTGTAAGCCACTCTGCATGAACTTCAATACTCTGAGTTTGGAACCAAAGACAGGCTAGATCAAATGGCAGGCAGGAGAGAAAACCCCATGCTTTGAGAGAAGGGAAAACGGTCATTTTATTTTTATTCCCTTGACAAAACCAGGGCAAGTAGCTTTCAGGATGCAAGTGCAAGATACTGCAGCTGTTACTAAGAGCAACACATTAACTTCTCTACTAGGTGCAGACACAAAAATGAAAACGACTGAAAGCACCTGGCCTGAGGTAAACTGACTAAAAGAGAGTTTTGTGATTTTAGGCTACACTGATTCAATGTATTTATCTTACATGGCTCAGGGAACAAGGGTTTTAAACAGGCACAGCTCTAGGTATTGATAGAAAGAATATTGGATTTGGCTTTTCAAAATTGGATCAAGTCTGCCACAAGCAGCTCAAAACCGCCTGTTACACCGTGCCACTGCTCTGTATTTCCTGCTACCAACTCCAGACTTGACCTTGGTACTGCCCTGACCCAATACAACATGATTCTGCAGCAAGCAGCATAGTGCAATCCATTATGACCAGCAGAGACTAGCAAGGGGACTTAACAACAAGGGGACTTAACAACAGGAAAGCCACAAATGGACAAGCTGTCTTTCAAAGCCCGTAAAAACCAAGCTGAAAAAAACCACAACAACTCCAAAAATCCCATAAAGAAAAAGTAATTTCAGACTCAGAGGGTAGCTGATGCTGAAAAAAGTTTCAGATGAGAAATATGAGACTAGATGGACAATAATGACACATTTGTCTCAGACAAAGATGTTGCTTGTCACGGTAATATCCCATTAAGGAACTCTGAATGTCAGGTTTATTGTTGTCTTGTCAAGTGAAAAACATAAGTATTGTTTGAAAATCCATCATGGTCTCTCAGTGGAGATGGAGAGACGGAAATAACTAAACAAGGATGCCTTGAAACAAACAGGCATTTATTACCACCAAGGTGTCAGTGCAGCTCGATACAACAAGAATGTCAGATAAGGGTGGGTTGAGTCAATTCCACTGGCCATAAGGTGCTAAATTTCTCTCACCTCCCATCCTTCCATTTCCAGTCCTCTCCTCCCATATATGTCATAGATGGCTCTGGTCTGTGGATCACTAAGCACTGCAAGTTAAAATCAAAAGAGAGGAGAGAGCTCAGTTTGTGGTCTTCTCCTCCAATTTCAGACCAATACACTAGTATTATGTGGAACCCAAGCACAGATCCTGGAAACACGTCGCTCTGCAGTTGCATCTAGATTTGATGTCAACTCCCGTTAACATTTCCACATGCTGCATTAACACCGATTTTCCCCCCAACAAAGTCCTTTTTTTTTTCCCCTTACTTGTAAAATCAGAAAGTGTAAAGAAAACAAGAGATAGATGCAGGCTAACTGAATATGCAGTAGGGGTTTAATATTGCTCTCTTTGACTGCAGGGTGACATAAGCCCTCTAATGATCAATGGATTATTGGCAATTCAGTGACAGCAGTCACTGGACACTTTCTGGGGAGGAATGACATCTACTTCTGTCCAGCTTTCAAAGATCTTTGGTCCTTCGCTCCCTGCCTTCAACCTTCCTCACCGTCCCTGTCCACTGATCCTTTCTCACCCAGTCCAGACATGTAGGCCATGCCAAGCACCAGCAAAGCAATTTGCACCAGGCAGCTCATGCCTGGCCAAACATCAGCTACAGGGGAACTGCAAAAATGCACAGAGAATGTGAATCTCACAAAAAGTCAGTGAAGAAACTAAAATACAGGACATTGTAGAACAGTTACTTTGGAAAAAGACTGCACATTGAATTAAGAATACACTCTTAAATGTAAGGCATATTTAAATGCATCATCTGTCCTACCACATCCTTCCTTAAAAAAAAAAATAAAATTCCTCTTATTGCACCTACAAAATGCTGCAAGATAATTCTAATGAATCTCTTCTTTGAGCCTCGGGTATACATGATGTATTATTTATGGTGACACCAAGATTTAAGTAGATGTCAGCTTAATTCAGAACATTTTTAAAGGACTTGGGCATCCTTGGATGAGAGAAAAAATATCTAACACTATGAATCTACAACTACTATGATTGTCCTTGTCTCAGTCTTGGCATTTGGAAGAACATGCTGAAAAACAACGGAGACTGCAGGCAGGCGACAGAGAACAGAAACTCAGGATGTATCAGTTCAAAAACAAAGTAGGATGTTGTATTTCTGTTAGAAACTTTTCGATATTCAGCCTCTCAGGGAGAGTCTTTTCAGAAGTAAGGGAAGTGGTGAAAAGATTATTTACAACATGCAGGAAATCAGACAGAGACTCCATGTCTTGTTCTTTGCCCAATTCATAATGCATAGCTCCTCTGATGTACAGGGCAGAAGCAGGAACCAAAGCATCACTAAGTATCAGCAAAGTTAATTATTAATTTGTAATAATAGGTATCTGCATGAAGACACAGCCCTCCTTCCAGAAAAACCCTGAAAACAGTTTCTGAAAACCTCAGACTTTCACTGACCTTCATAAGCTTGGTGAACAAGGTTAAAGAGACGCTCCGCTTGTATTTTGAGCTCTGGGTCTCTGTGCTTGTCTGGGTGGTAGAGCATACATAGCCGGCGGTATGCAGCCTTTAGTTCTTCCTGAGAGGCCTGAGAAAAGCAGCAAAAATTAATTAACATACAACAAACACTATTTCAAGAAGTCCTTTCTTGAGATCAGCCCTAAAAGAGAAGTCCATCAGCTATTACATTATACTACTTTTACTTACACAAAACCAAGAGTGGACTTTTGTTTCATAACACAAGTTAATAAAATGTTCAATTCTGCACACCGGTATTTTCCACCTGATTTACAGTGCAACAAGACACAGCAACAACTCATCAGTACGTACCTAGGTATAAAAAGGTAAGGAAAAAAACCAAGCACAACACCCAAGCAATCAGTGTTCATACACCACTTCTATTCAGCAACTACTGTCTCTTCAATCCAATGCAGAAGAGCAAGAAAAAATAAAGTCGCCTCAGGAAATAAACACTTAAATCCAGAGGTGTACATCAAATTCTACTCATATTTCAATATTGAGCCCTCAAGTGGATACTATACTATCAAAAGGCACCGATTTTCCGCAGTAGGAAAGGTGAGAAATGTAAACTTACAGCTTTACATTCACCACTGCTCTGCCCACAGAACACACTCACCTGCACTGGATGGGTAACCAGAAGAGCAGTGTGTCACTGAACCCAGCCAGAAAAAACACCAACCAAGCCCTGCTCTTTACCATAAGTACTCTGGAGTTTCAGAGGCACCTGGCCTTGCTCCAAAGACGCGTGGTGGAAACGGATTTCAGTGGCTCTTTCAGAATCGATGCAATAAACCCCGACTCCTTCCGTTACCATCTCCCAGGACACAACCTCACAGAAGTGTTAGGTCCTGGTACCTTCTCCTTTCTCATCTCATTCCTGCACCATTCCTTCCATGGCAGCAGCACCGGTCTGCTCCATGGGGCCTGGTAAACACTTAATGAGAAGTGCACTTGTCAAAATCTACCAGAAACTCCCCAAAGGCACAGGCAACACTTGCAGCTTCACAGAGCTTCCGAGTGAATCATCCCCAAGGCACAGGAAAGACACCACATCTCTGCACCAGGAGAAACACACAGAGAAAAATAACTACAACTACAGGGCTGGCCCTCACTGGCCTCCGTCAAGCAAACATCATCCTTTCATTGAGGGACTACAGCGCCAGTGAGTGGGCAGCTGGAACAGTTCACAAGCTTGCACTGTGGAAATAAAGGCCCTAAAACTTCATTTGTTAAAGTAACATGGTTTTTCCAACTCGTGGTAAGGAGAAGTCTGGGTTTTCACCGAAGAAATGCATTCATTTGCATACTGAAGTTAGAAATCTATTCAGTTCTGAGGACAGCTTAGAATAAACGTCTTCTCTGCACATCTGTACTATTTCATCTTAACGTTTGTGAACGACAGAGCAAAGGAGGACCTGCCAAATATGCTGGCCCCAAGACAGTAAAGGTAGCTGCAGATTAGCTCCTTTATTTTTACTACCTTGTGCTTTCTCAGACATCGAATTTAAACTTGACTGAGAAGGCAGGGGAACACATGGGTCTAAAACGGTACACTTTAATCAAATTAATGATAAATGGTTTAATGTGCTATTGATTATATAATAAAAATGAGCAGTTTCATTTTTCATAAATGCCCTGGTCAATAAAATGTTAGATTGGGCCTTCCATCATCATTGAATAGCTCAGGTCATTGGTTCAGTATTTCATGAGCAATAGCCTCTTAGAAACCGATAAAGAAATACTGACGTAATTTTGAATTGCAATGAAATACAGAAGTCAGTAATAATGATCTGTAAGTTACATTTTTATTACCAAAATTCCAGGCAAAATTAGAAGGCATCCCATCTTCCTGTGTTGTCTTTAACTGGCTTCATTTTACATCTCAAACGTGTCACCACATTTTTAGTGGACTGAAATCTATAAAAGATCAAACATTTATAAACATCACGGACGAGAGCTGCTGCTCCGCAGGTGCTCTCCTCGCCGGGGCTGCCACAGTCAGCGGTTAACTGGGATTGTCAGCTCCACTGCCACATCGAGGGAGTTGGCTCAGCACACGGAAATGCGAGTTCACTGCATTCCACTGCAGCACAGGATTGTGCTACTGAATTTAATTAGCAAAGGGTAATTAACAAAGCAACTACTACTCTCAGTTGGAATGACTCCCTCGAAGACCATTTTAACTGAATTTCCAGCTCCCTGCTGTACCAAGCCTGAATTTTCTGGTCTCCAGTGAAGAGCTGGAAGCCCAGCTGAGTTAACTATTAAGCCTTCACTGTTCAGCAGTCACAACCCTCGTGCAGCTCCTGCCTCTTTCTTTTAACTGCTGTGACATTTGGGAGGGAGAGTTACAAAGGCTGTCGAGTGATCCAAAACCACGGCCACCAGCTTTCAGCAAGACTTGGGCTGGAGCCGCACAGGAATTTTTCTAGAAAGAGCACATTTTACTGCAGGGGATTAGAGAGTTCTGCAAACAGTTACTGTCACACACATTTTTTCTTAAATTTACCACAACTGTGACACGGGAAACTGCCACCAAGCCATCACAGATAATCATTTCAAAGCTATCACACTGAATTGCTTCTAAGACTTGAACTCCTGTTACAGGCAGTGGCTCAGTAAGAGCCTTCTTCAGCTCAAACCGCTAACCCCCAGGCTGACCTGCTTCATAGAGAAGTCTGTCGATACACACACACACATATACAATCTCTCTACATGTTGCTATCACTTTTGATGAAACAAAATAAAGCGCAGTTTATACATTCAGATCTTAGGTGATTTACCTAATTATTACTTTAAAAAGAAGTAGTTACCACCCTTAAGTTCCAAGCTGTTCTAGTGTAACGAAACCGCATCAACTAATACCAATGTGTTCTTAAAAAGCAGACAGAGAACTACTGAGGCTCCTTTTTCTTATGACAGGTGTCTTGCAAAAAATGTAGGTGTTTGTGATCCGGAAACCTTTGGAAAGTCCGCCCAGTACTGATTAAAACGAGAAGGAACGTCCAACAAAGAGACGACTGTATAAATATAAAGATCGGTCTGGGACAACAACCCCTGAGAAAAAACACACCAGAACTCGCTGCAGAACCGACCGTCTCACCCGACACTCCGCATCGCGCCCTGCGGACCAGTGCGGGTTTCTGGAGCCCTACTCGCGGGCAGCGGGATGACGTGCCGAGGCAGCCCCGCTTCCCCCCCGCCGGGTCCCGCACCCGCCGCGGCCCGGGAGGGTTCACACGCGGGGCTCGGGCCGCCCCTCGCCTCTCCAGCCTCTGCCTGCACCCCGGACACCTCCAGCCCACGGGGGAGTTGAATCTTCCCCCCCTCCCCACGCTCGGGGAGATTCCTCTGCCTTTGCCGGTTTCTGAACCCATTGCCTGCGACAGAAACCCGGCTCTTTAGAGTCAGAGATGCAAATGACCTCAGGGCTTCCTTTCTAGTTGCTTATCCTTACGTGACTCTGGGGTGCTTTCTAGGGTTTTTTCCTTCCACGGGACTCTAAAATAATTCGGGGGAGGCTGGGAGCACTTTGCACAGACTCGGGGATGCTGGCGGGGTTTTGTTCTGCTCCTCGGAGCACAGGGACCAGCTCTGGCCCCAGAAATGGGATGTCTGTGGAAGGTGGATGCTCCTGCCAGTTGTGCCCTGCGGGTTACAGTTCTGGAGGGCATTTCATCCCTTGCTTATTAACCAGAGTGTCCTCAGCTATACCAAACGTGTGATCTAATGGGTGAGCCTTGGTGGAAAGTGGTGTCTGGACCCTCTCCTCTGAGAGCACTGGTTGAGGAGGAACGTCTTCGCTTCTTTGACACCCTGGAAACCAAAGGCAGAGAATGGTCTGTGTCGTGTAAGAGCTGTAAGGAATGATGAAATACTGTAGAAAGAAAGTTCAGGATACTTCATGGGAAACAGAAAGTGCAGCTTTAGCACCAGTGAAGACTACAATTGGCCACCTTATGATATGAAACACACCAGTGACCCAGCCCTGGCCGTGAGCAGTTTTGACACTGGCACGGGACGGAACCTGTAGCACCCTCCATGGGCTTGGCACCATCCTTGGAGCTAAGGGAAATGGTTCTGCAGCGGGATGGTGCGTTGTTCCCAAGGCTGGAGAAAAGGGCTTGAGAGTGGGGCTTGAGAGAGCTGCCACCCTGCTTGTCTCCCAGCTGTGGGGCCATCCTGCCGAGTTCAGGCTTATTCCCCCAATTCCAGCTCAAGGGAGGTCCCAGTGGGTGAAGGTGCCAGAGGCCAGTGCGGGATTCGAGCGGTCTGTGTGTGCCAGCACCCTGCAGCCCCTGCTTGGGGATGGTCTCCTCGGGCAGGAGGAGCTGACCCAAGCCGTAGGTGTTCACACAGCCTCAGCACTTGAGTTTAGCAGACGACACCATCCCCTCTCGACACGTGTCGAGTTTCATTCTGTAGCCTCTGAATTCAGTGACAAAAATCCCATTGACTGGGACGCTCCCAGTTCCCTGCTTGACTGGTATCTTTCATCAGTAGCTGCTTTCCCCGTGTGAATTCTTCTTTGGAGGGACTGTGTTCTGGAAGCGGCTGGTTTCAGGGTGGTTGTGGACATGGATGCTAATGCCTACCTGTCCAACTGTAATAGGTACCCAAAAAAGTAATATACACATTGCTTCTAATGTATGTGAGGAGGTAAGAATGAGTCAAATGTGATTATCTACAAAATGAAGACATCTGCTCTAGCCCCTGTTCCTCCAAGAGCCTCTGGTCCCAGCATGCCCATCATCAGGACCAGGCTGGTGGTTGTCACTAAAGGAAATGCCCTGAGTTAGGCGTGTGAGTTTTTCTTGGCCATTCATGAGCTGGAAAGTATCAAATTCTATAGCGCTCCTATTGTGAAAAGTAACTGGACAGAAATGGCACTTCCTTGCTCACTGGATACTCCCCGTGTGGATTGAGTATTTACTATGGGTGCGGAGCTGTCAAGCCAGAGCCGGTCGGGGGAGGGAAGCAGCCTTTATTTTCCTGTGTCATCCACAGCTAAAAGTTTAAAAAGTAATTGGAGGTACAGAGCTGCCTGGTACCGTGTTACCGAAGGGAGAGCTCCGGGCTGAGCGTCTCCAAGGTGGAAATGCTGTTAGAGCCTTTGTTAGTGATAATCCGAGCGCCGGGGGGAGCTCAGCCTGTCTGTCATGTCCTAGCTGAGACTGCCGAGCTGGCAGGCAGGGAGAGGATCTTCTTACTTGTAAATTGAGAGACATTTGAAGTCCAAGAGGGACAATAAACAAGGCCCACACAGTGTCATTGGGCTTGCTGAGGGCAGGACCACAGCTGAACCACCTCCAAGAGGAGCACTGCAAGTGAGCTGACGGTTGGGATCGTTCGGAAAATCACATCGCTGGGGTCCGTGGTCAGAAAGGAGACAGAGGAATCCTGCAAAAAAAGACTTTATTCGAATAAAGGGAGAGCCCACCGGGCAGGTCCCTGTGGGGTCTCTCAGACTGCCAGAGGGCACAGCCCCCCTTTTGTCCTGGTTTCCCTCTTCCTTTCGCCAGGGGCTGAGGTACTGGGAAGGTACCGGCTTCCCGAGCCGCCTATGCCATACCCCCCTTAACATCTACACCCCCCTGCCTCAGGCAGCGGGTGTCTCATTGACTCCACTCTCTGCCCGCCCCAGCAGGAGAAGTTGAGATGTACAAGTCCAGGAAGCCTGCACACTCTTTCTGAACCATAGAATCATAGTATTGTAGAATGGCAGGGCCATCTAGAGATCATCTGGTGCCACCCCCCTGCCAGAGCAGGGTCACCCAGGGCATGTCACAAAGGAATGTATCCAGATGGGTTTTGAAAAGTCTCCAGAGAAGGAGACTCCACAACCTCTCTGGGCAGCCGGGTCCAGGCTCTGTCACCCTCATGGTAAAGAAGTTCCTCCTCATGTTGAGGTGGAACCTTCTGTGCTCAAGTTCACATCCATTGTTCCTTGTCCTATTGCTGGGCACTACAGAAAAGAGCCTGACCCCTTCCACTTGACACCCACCCCTCAGATATTGATAGGCATTAATCAGATCCCTTCTCAGTCTTCTCAAGACTAAACAGCCCCAGTTCCCTCAGCCTTTCTTCACAGGGGAGATGTTCAAGTCCCTTAACCATCCTTGTAGCCTCTGTTGGACTCTCTCCAGTAGATCCCTGTCTCTCTAGAACTGGGGAGCCCAAAAACAGGACACAGAATTCCAGGTGTGGTCTCACCAGGGCAGAGTAGAAGGGGAGGAGAACCTCCCTCAACCTGCTGGTTCCAAAGTTCACAAATCCTTTACATTCTGGGGTCTCAGCCGGTTTCAGCCAACCCTCACTGACCTTCCCAGTCCTAACTGGTTTTCTTTGGTGATACATTGCCACTCAGGCCAGCAAGGTTATCTCCTTGTGACGCTGAGGCATCTTCATTTGTAAAGACATCCCTCTCTGGATCTTCTCAGGATCAGCTGCTGAACTGAGCAGGACCGGGCACACCCGCAGCAGAGCTGTTCCCTCACAGGCTGCTCGTGGACAGGAGGCTGACAGTGCTGGGGGCTCTTTGCTCACCCACCACCCTTACTCACCACGCTCAGCCCGGGTCTGCAGCCTCTTAGGTGACAGCGTTTCTTTTCACCCCGCTTGGAAGCAGGGGATGTAGAGCCCTCTGCAGCACAACCCCACGAGACATTGCCGGGGACCTGCACGGCTCTGCGTGCCCAGCTACAAAAGCTGGAGCTGGGTGAAAGCAGAAGGATTCAAGACACGCAGTGTTGAGTGGGTCAAGGAAGTGGTCTGGTGGCAGGAGATGCTCGTGCCACATGAAACCAAACGGCTGCCTTAGCCCAGCCTGGCTCACCAGTGTCTGCTCATCGTGCAAGTGGTTTGTCTTCTTCTGAAGGTACCGTCTGCTCCAGCTGGCACGGTGCTGAGCAGCCCTCTCCTTTCTCAATATGTTCTACCAGCTTCTGCATGGGCTTTTTCTTTCCGTGCCATACCATCCTCTCGCCAGATTTAAGGGAAGCCATCTGGGTTCACCAGGAAGGAACAGTTTTATTCCAACACTCCCTTCCCTCTCCGGAGCACCACTTGCAGGGCAGCCCTGAGGTGCCTTCAAGCCCTAAGAGGGAACTGGCACCGTGGTTCTTGACCTCTCCAGACCGACCCGTCCTTGCCCTGCACCACCACCCGACAGATACCCCTGGTTATAAATCCACTCCCCTAGGAAAGCATTCTCCCTTCTATCAGCAGCTGCTGCCACAATTTACTGAGCCCCCTTTGCATACGGTTAAATTCCAAACTGTAAGGAAGAAATCATGAGGCTTGACCCCATTTTAACTGAGACCTTTGGGTTTCGCTGCTCTTGCCACCAGGCTCTGCCAGCAGACCTGTTTGTACACCCAGATCTCTTCATCTCCTCTGGTCACGCTTCTGCTTTCGCCCACTGCAAGTGCCCATCTTCTCTTTTCTGCTCCAGCTTGTGGTTTGGTGGCACAGATGTGGTTCGTTGTTCTGGCGCCTGTGGTTTTGAGTGGGGAACCCACCAAGTGAAGGACATTGGACTCTCCTTTTTAACTCTGGGCTCTCTCTTACTGGAGATTCCTCCTCTGAAGTGCCGCGAGTCTTATCTCAGTGATAACATTATTAGTCCTTCGCTCACCTTTGACCAAATGCTCATTACTTCCTGAAGCTGCAGGTGGGTTTGCTGCAGATCTTGTTGTCTGCCTCAAGCACGTCGCATGTTTTTCATACCAAGGCCTTCATTTCTCACAGGTTCTGTCTGGGTGAGGACTTGTGGGCCATGACCTTTGCTCACAAGACAGTTTTGCAACCGGTGTGTCTGAAGGCTCGACAGACACGGTACTGCTGTGCTGAGAGCCAGCCCACCCTGTAAGGGAACCGATTTAACGGGGGATAAAGCAAATGGTTTATTAGCACTTGGTTAGTGTTAGAAACTCATGCTCGTCTGACTGCTCATGCTCTGCTAATTTCTGCCCCCACCACCAAAATTTGGGGTTTTGCTCATCTGATTTTTGCAATGGTGCTTTTCAACGTATGTAGCTCCTTGCTGCTCACCTCCATAATGTATTTATAGCTGGCCCTTATCTTCTTTCACGGAAAAAAGAAATCCCAATCTCTATTTTCCTCTTGCAAGACGGGCTTTCCATTTACTGTCGTGGTCTAACCCCAGCTGGAAACTCAGCCCCCACCAGCCTCTCGCTCCCCCCGCTGGGATGGGGGAGAGAATCAAAGGGTAAAAGTGAGAAAACTCGTGGGTTGAGATAAAACCGGTTTAATAGGTA